>VXBX01001571.1:623727-677580 GCA_013400415.1 Scytalopus superciliaris
GGCGGGGGGGGGGGGGGGGGTGTGAGGCACAGCGCACCCACGGTGGGTGATGGGGGGGTGGGCAACACTGGATGGGCTATGGGGATGGGGGTACTGGTGTATTCCAGCGGTGGGAGTGGAGTACGGGCACCCACGGGTGCCCCACGGGGCATCCCAGGGGCGCATAGGGCACCCTGGGGGTATCGCCCTTCCCGAGGTATCAACCTCCCTCCAAGGTCCACAGTGGCCAAGGCAGGGGGAACCCCAGTCCTTGCTCAGAGCCCCCTAGGAGAGCAGGGGTCCCTCTTGGGGTCTCTCAGAGACCAACCCACCCCCGCGTCACTTGCCACCAGGCACTGTATCTCCCCGTGTCTGTTTTTGCAGGTTTATTTCAGAATTTAATTAAATTTGTAATTAGCCGGCAGGGGGTCTAGGCAAGAAGCAGCCCCAAACCACTCAAAGAATCATAGCCAAATAAATCACAAAGAACGACAAGAAAGGAGCTTTCCCCTCCTTTTTCTGTAAAACCTTCCCTCTGAAGTGGGGGAGCTGCTTTGGGGTGACACCCTTGACCACGGGGGCTGGCCACATGCCAGCAAATTTTGGCGTAGCCGACCACACTGGGCTGCAACTGGTGATTAAGGTGGAGTTTGCCATTCCAAGAATGGGGAGCCCCCCCCAGCCCCACCTGTAAGGGCGGGCCATCACACCACCCCAGCCCCCCGGCTTTGGGGTCCAGTGAGCCCTTTAATCAAGGTGGATGCAAAACCTGCTGTGGCAGTTGGTGTCAGCTCCACCTTCCCACCCCACTCCAGCACGGCCCCGTCACCTGCTCAGGGAAAAGTCCTTTGCTGGCGGGGGGCAGGTTGATTTTGCACCCCAATGGGAGGCAGAAGGGTTTGGGACGGGCATGCTCCTGGCTGGGGCTGCCACAGGGCACGCTGTGTGCATTGGGCATCCCTTGCAGGGGTTTTTGGGGTAGTGGTCAAAAACATCCTTTGAAGGCTGGGTGGAAGGGCCAGAGAAGGGTGGAAGAGTCCCGAGAGGCTGCTGGGAGATTCCAAAAGAGGTGCTGGGGTGGGAAATCCCACTCTCCCAAGGGGGTTCCCCAATCCCCTCCCGTGGCCAGTGGGTGAGCTTAGCCTGGTACAGACCTTTGTGTCTCCTGGGTGGAGATAAAGGATTTTTGGGTGAGTGTGAGGGGAAGGTGGGGGACAGAGACAGATCCAAATGTGCTGGGGCTCTCAGTTGGACCCATATTCCAAACCAGGTGGGTACCCCAGACCCCAAGCATGCTTGGGACAGGTACAATGGCCATGATCCTCTTGTGAGGCTCTGCGAGAGATGGAGAGGACCCCTGGCCATGACCCCATCACAGTCCCCACCAGCTGGTCTTGCCTTTGCAGCCCAGCCCTACCTTGGATTTTGGAGTGTCCAGGTTCCTTGGACACCACGTGCTGCCAGGGGCCATGCTGGGAGCTCACGTGTAATCGCAGCTCATGGCAGAGATGGGTCCAGCCTTTGCCAGCCCACAGGGTGCAGAGCTGCCGGGTACAGCTGTGGGTCTCTGCTGCCATCCTATCCTGAGCACATCAGGGGGTTGTGGTCCCCAACTGTGCCACAGCAGGGCTCGGAGACATCAGCCACCCTGTTGAGAGTTCACACCCCATCTGCCCTTGTTATGGGGTGCCAACAGCTCCTGGGCTTTATGTGGGGCCCTGTCCCCCATACAAAGGGACAGGGGTGTCCCCAGGGTGGGTGAGCCAATCCCCAGCTCTGTGGTGAGGGTAGGGGAGCAAAGGGTCCCTGTCAACTGCAGAGCAGGGATGGACTGAGCAATGGTGGCAATGGGGAGTGGGATGGTGCTGGGATCAAGCTGTGCAGCAGATACCACCAGAACAGCTCCAAATCAGCAGAAGTGGGCTGTGCCAATGGCCTGTCCCTTGGGATAAACAGCATTGGGGAGTGGAGTCGGCTGCTGATCAGCCTGGCTGAAACAAGAGCAGCCAAATGGCTTTGGCTCATCAGTTCCTGAACTGGTTTACCCACCAGGCAGACGGACAGACGCTGGGGCTGGCACAAGGGAGACTGCAGGAATGTGCCTCTGGGCTTTGGGCAGGATCAGGCCCTGTAGCACTGGAGGGGCTGATGCTGGGATAATGGAGCTGTGGCTGCTGAGAAGAAGGCTGATACAGACACTGCAGGGTGCTGCATCCATGGGGAAAAGTTATCCCTCTGCTATTATCACTCCTTGTTTTTCTGCCAAACTCTGATCATCAGGGATTAAACTTCCTTCTCTGCACATGGAAAGCCTCAGTGGGGACAGGGAAGGCACACCACGCTTGTTATACTCTTAGTAGGAGAACAAAAAGGGTTTAAAAAGCTGACAGTGGCCTTGAGGGCACAGCGTAGGCTGCCATGGGAGCTTCCTCTCTCTTTTCCAGCCCAGTCCTTGGGAAAGCTAGCATAGATACACAGGTAACAGACCTTGGGATGCACTTGGCAGAGAGCTGAAGCAAGTTTTGGCAAGCAGCTATTGAAGGTCAGACCAAAGCTCTCCAGCACCCCGCATCCTCCCATGCACTGGCCCAGGAAGAGTGCCAGAGTGGGTGTGGGGTGCGTGGGCATCTCTGCAGAGTGCTGCTGGTAGGGTCACACAGGCAGGGCCCTCTGGATCAGGGTGGCCTGGGATGCAGCTCTGCTCCCTTGCAGTGTCCATTCACTCTTGGAGCCTGGGCAAACCCATAGCACTGGTGATGCCCTGAGGGAAGTGGTTTGATACCCTTCCATGCAGCATGTGAAGAGCCCACTCTGGCCAGTTTAATCCAGTGCCCCTTCGCTCCAGCACCAGCAGAAACCATGGATGGATGGGTCAACCCTGTCCTGCAGCAGGACTGACTATGGTCCTTGTCCTTGTCTTAGCTGGAGGTTCTATTTGATTCACTTGGTCTGAGCATGGCAGCATCCCTGGAGCTGATCTGGCACATACTGTGCCAAGACTCACAGCCTGACCAATGCCTGCATCCTCTCCCTTCTCTACAGCCTGAAACTCAAGAGTGAGATTTGGCCAGACTTGGGAACTTGCACTTTCCCACGTTATTCAGAAGCACAGGTGGGACTGGGGACAAGCAGCTGGGGGGCAGTGCAGAAGGGGCGGGTGTGAGGCACCAGCACACTCCATTTCTGATCATTTATTGCTGCCCAGTGCAGCAAAGACAATGATGTTTCTCTCTTTGCCCGGCTCCAGCCAGGTGGGAATAAGCCATTCCTGTTTCCTTGCAATTGTCACTTCTGCATTGAGTGAGACTGCTCCCAAAGCAATGACCAGACATGCTGCAGGCTCTGAGAGAAATGCCAGCAGCATCCGGGAAGAAATTCCACCTACCTGTGCAGGGCTGCACAAACAGCCACAGTAAGGGCTGCTCCGCCTTCCTCTGAAGCGCCGGCTGTGCTCCGCCTCAGGGGTGTTCACATACTATGGAGATAGGCTGTAATGGACTGTAATAACACACTAAATACCACGATTTGTCGGTCTGTCACCTTTAAATAACAAGCCTCCTTTTCCTTCCAAGCTAGGGGAGCACTCAAGCATGGAAATGAAAATACTTCCGAGCTGAATGGCTGTCACGCAGGAAGGCGGAGGGCGGGAGCCCTCTCCCTGCAGCTCTGGGCACAGAGCACCCTGGCCTGAGGGCTGTGATGGTGCTGGGCAGCACCCCAGTGCACCTGCCTGCTTTACTGGGGGGCAGACGCTGCCTGTGGCCTCCCCAGATTGCAGGATGTGGGGTTTTGTTCACCCGCAGCTCAGACACCGCCCGGCTTGGCTTTCCCAAGAGGAGCCTCACAACTGCAGGCAGCTCCCAGGCTGTTGTGGCAAGTGCCAGAACCTTGTTCCAGACAGGACTGGGAGACCCAGCAGCCCCCCAGTTACTGTGGGGCTCTACTGCCACTGAGCCTCCTGGTTTGGGGTGCAGGGAGAGGGCTGTGGGTGCAAACATGCAACACCACACAGGGAGGGAGAGCTGCTGGGGACTCCCCATGGAGGGAGAACCAGCAGAGCAACACCAAGTTCTATCAGAACAGCACTTAAAAAAATAATTTTAATGTTTGAAGTGTTTAGGATACAACATCTGTTTATTTCACAGCAGGATCCCACAGCCTGAGCTAGCACAGGGGTTGGAAGCAGGCATGGCATGTGGTCCCTCTCAGGAGGCAAACACGGGAAGGATCAGTGCTGGCACAGGTGGGGGAGCTCCAGTGGGATCATCCCTGACCACACATTCGCCCAAATCCAAAGCTCAGGCTGAAGCCAGCCCAGGAGAGGCACAGCCTCTGTGCTCTGGGTGTGCACTCACTGCACAGCAGTGTCCCTGGGCTGGTAGTGCCCAGCAGGCACAGCCCTAAACAGAAAGATCCATACATTCTCCAACTGAAGCTCCACAGGGAGAAAAGGCATAAACCTTTAGCCTCTGTGGATCCCACCATCCCTCCAAAACCCCTTTTTCCCTAGAAACTGCTGCCTCCCTGGCTCAGGAACTTAATTATCAAATACAGCAGCAGCAGATCTCAAATTATCCATAATTTTCCCCACAGACCTTGGACACAACAGCCAAAAGGAGTTGCATGGAAGAAGTGTCCTTGTATTTTCTCAGTGAGGAAGCAAAGGCTTTCCAATACATCACCATCTATGGAAAGACAATGTGAATCCCAAACTCAAAGGCAGGTGCCTTTCCTAGTCACCAGGAAGTGTCAGCAACTAGGCAGGGACAGGTTAAAGTGCATTTTATCACCCAGTCAGAGCAGGAGACAGAGACACCTAAAAGCCTAACAGTACTAAAACTTCTGGAAGGAACTAATCCCAGGGACCTTGGGTGATTGGCTGTGCTTTTTGCACCAGCCACAGTTACTGGCCAGTGAGCAGGAAGCTATTTAAGAAGTAATCCTGAAAAATGCCATTTCCTTCTCTTGCTTTATGAGGAAATCTAAACGACATGAACAGCCATTCAAAATAGGGACCCTGCTGCTTCCAAAAGTAACTCTGAGCACAGTCTCACAGACTATTTGCTCTTCGAGCACCATTTACAGCTTGCCTTTAGAGCTCACTGTTGCTTGAGAATTATTTCTGTCTTTACTGTGTAAAAAGCTGTTTTGCTCACTCTGAGCCCTGTAAGCAGGCACCCGGAAAGACACTACATTGCTGAAGTGAGTTTGGCTCTGTCAGGTGGGCTTTTTCCAGGGCAGGTTTCAAACACCTCCTCATCCCAAACTCACCAGTATTAACACACCCTTCTGCAGGAGAGAGCACCTCTTCTGGTCTGGCACCCATTGCCAGCAATGGACACAGGGAATTCAGTCAAATCAGTCTAAAAGCAACCTGGGCAGTGTAGGAGCACTGGAAGCACTTGTAAACATCACCACAGCATATCGCCAGGACATCCTGCTTCAGCTCCTCGCGGCGATCTCCTCCCGACACCGCGGAGCAGAGCTGACTCAACATGGCTTGGGAATGAAACACAACCCGGTCCGCGGGCGCCCCGCCGGTCCCCGCCGCTCAGAAGGTGCTCTCGAGCAGGCAGTGGCACCCACAGCCCGTGGGACACACCTCCTGGGTGCGAAACCACTCCATCATGTGGCTGGTGTGGCCCCCGTGTCCGCACGTGAGGCAGAAGTTGGAGGAGCCGCGCACGGCCACGTGGCAGATGGCGCACTGGAAGGTGAAGCCCTTGCAGATGGCACACTGGGTGCCGCGCACCTCGCTGCGGCAGTGGCTGCAGTACACGCCGAACTCTGCCGGGAGAGAGCGCACAGCGGGACAGTTAGTGCTGCTGGAACCACAGAGAAAGCAGCCCCGCAAACACACAGACGGGCGCCCCGAACTCTCTGCCCAAGAGACCTGACTCAAAGCTCCTTCAGGGTGGTGTTTTAGACATCTTGGTTTGTTCTCTCGGTGGGAGCAAAGGGACAGGCAATAAGAGTGTTGGGGCACCAACTGGCCCACTAATTCCCGTGATAGCTACAGCTGTCTGCTGGGAATGTGTGCCGGATTTCCAGCTAGAGAGACACTGACATGTGAAAGCTTCCCGCTGGTCTCATCCACCTCTCACCACTGTGAAGTGTCATTAAGAAAACAAGAATAGCCTCTATTTCTCTTCACAGAGAACCCACTGTGCACCCAAGGCACCCAATGTCTGCACAGTGCCCTGACTGTCAGCCATGGAGGGGCAACAGCACCAATTTACACTCCAGTTTCTCTCCAGGAATCATTCTGGGTGACAAGGTGAGACAACTGTTGCTTCTCTGGCAATCCCTCACCTGCTTCTCTCTCCACAGGTTAAGCACATCTGCTCTCAGAGGCCTGGGAAGAAGACATTTTGGCAGCTGTCCTTAAGCTGGGCGTCTACACTGCTGAAAAGATTTTGGGAGAAAAGTTCTCTGTGCCTATTTCTTGACTAGCTCACCCACTTTAAGAGATCCTGCAATTTTAACATAAGGACATTTCAACCCAGAATCAGAGGTGAGGACAGGGTGTGTCTGAGCTTTTACTCAGCAGGAATAAAGGACATCCATCATCACAGAGCTGAGCACTGCTGGTGTGGCAGTGTGTGCATTTCCAGCTTTGCTACAGAGCCCTGGAACCAACACCTGCAAGTCTCATCTCCACTCAGAGCAGTGAAGAAATCAAACCCATTTACTAGCAGAGCTTACTTCTATCAGATGTGAAGCCACATTTTTAATGATATTTCAGTGACCAATGGACACTCTTCATCTGTGTAGCAGGATGCTCTGCCTAAGCAGGCACAAAACAGCTTGGAATTTGCCTTACTTGCAAGTTAATGGTGATGAATTGAGCAGGGGGAATCCTGCTGTTTTTAGTGTTGAAAGATGCTGAAGCCAGTTTGATCAAACTACCTCAAATTAGACCCATCACTTGGATAGGTAAGACAAATGGTTCCTCACCAAGGCTGGCACGAAAAGGGATATCAAAGTCCTGGTAGGGAGAGGCAGATGTTTACAGAGGAAGAGGCCAAAGATATGACAGCATCTTATTCAAAAATAAAGCATGTTCTGCTGAGCAGGCAGGACAACATTTTATCTAAAACTGTATGACTGACAGTCAGTCACTTCATACTATAAAAAACCAGTCCCATTTTTAAATGGTGGGAATTTCTAACACACCTTCCTTAGGTGTGTATGAAGATCCTTCCCTTGGGTGGGGACATCCCTGAAGGTCACTCCTCAAGGGTGAGTGAGGGAAATTAGCCACGGTCACTGGTACAGGTGAGCAACAACAATGTCTACATAATAATTACTAAGCTAGCTTTGATATTATTGATTTAATTACCAGTGCACTGTATTAGTAGTTTTAACTTTCTTTACCGTGTAGTAAATAATTCTGATTAAAGCCCTTTTAGTCTAATCATTATCATCATCATCATCAATTTAAATAAACTCTTCATATTTTATTCATATTAAATATTTTGTTTGCCATCATTAATCCTTTGGAACAATTCATATCAAGGTTCAATGACACCTTGTAATCATTTTAAACCCTCGTGATTCCCTTGGATGGGTCCCTCAGATAAACTTTGTCCATTCAGTCCATGACACATCCCACCCAGCAGACTGCATGTTCCTAAGCTCCTGAGGCAGAGCCATGACTCAGTCTGGGCAACTGGAGCAGACACTCACCAATTCCTTTGTGGGGATCAGGAGGACATGAGACAAACTTCAGAACCTCAGCCCGCTTCTCTCGCAGGCCCCAGCGATAAAGGATTTCTCCATAGCACTTCTTAAAGTCATCAAATTGTTGAGTGTTGGCAGGATCCAGCAGCCTAGAGGAACAAACAGGCTTGTAATTGATTGACTCTCAGAGAGACTCTGGTTGCAATTCTCTTTCCAGCAATGGCTGTGCAACCAGCTCACGTTGCTATAAACGCAGCACTTCCCACGTGCTGCTGAAACACTGCTGAGCACTAATAACTCCTCTGACCTCCACTTGTTCTACACTCCATGGTGCAGACTCCGTGGGTGGACTGCCCTCTGGGGCCCCTGCCACTTAAGGATGTATCATGTAATCTCAGCAGTGCTGATGTGCAGGATGAAGCTCCTCCAAGTGACTACATGAATGACAAGGTCTGGGGGCACGTGTGGCACTGTACAGCACCAGAGACCTGGCCATGGAGTCCCAGGTGACTTGGTAACACAGTGTAACACATCCCTGAATACCCCCGGGGCACAGGATAACCTACCTTTTGTTTTTCTCGTGCTGGTCTTTCTCCCGCTCCCGATGATCAGGGTACATGAGGTTTCCGTAGCGGAAATCATCCGGAGAAGACTCGCACCACGGAGTGGAGGCCTGCTCCATGTCTTTGTTGGCTGCAAGCACCAAGAGCCTGTGAGCTTACCTCAGAAAGCACAGCCTTGTGAAAACCAGGCTCAGGATGGGACACGGAAGACCACAGGTTTGCACCTCCGGGGTTTCTCTCTGACATGCTGTATCACCCCTTGCATTCCCACAGACACTGCCCCACCTCTGAGAACTGCCAGCTTCTACTTGCCAAGTGCTTCTACTGCACTTTTGGTGACAGGATGGGCATGGGGATCACCAGGCAGAGAAATCTAACGTGGAGGAATCCCCTTTGCCTTCTGCCTTAGACAAGAAGTAACCAGGCAATCAATCCCATGGAGTTTGCTCTGGAACATTATTGCTGGCAGACCTGGGCTCCTCTTTCCTAGAGAGGGAGGACTCTCATCACCAGGACTGCTGTTACGTAAAGGGGCCTCTGTATGCAAGGTACTGCCCTGGGGGCAGGGAGATGACTGCTAATAACTGTTACAAGACAACATCTGCTCTGCTAACCCCCATCCTCCCCTCTTCCCCTTCACAGGTGCCCTGATACCACACTGAAAAGTTACAGCTTTGGTGCTAACAGGGCTGAGGCTGCCCCAGGCTGTGTATATAACTAGGAATGGGCCAACAGCTTCAACTCTCACACCAGTGTCCTTAGGAGTAACTGGTCTTTGTCACCTTTGCAGCTCAGCAGAAAACTTCCACAGATATTCACGGCACCAAGAACCCAGCCTTCCCAACTGCTGGTGTTTTCCCAGTGACAGGAGAAAGCACAGTGTTGCTTTTCTCCCTGAACTCTGTGGAATTAGTCGGCTGATGACACTGCAAGGCCATTCTTGGTACTCAGTGAATGACTGTGGTGACTGGGAGAGATGTCTCAGGAGTGGAGCAAGGCAAATGCCACTCGTTTCAAAAAGGACAAGAAGGAGGACTCAGGGAACTGCAGGCCAGTCAGCCTGAGCTTGATCCCTGGGGAGGTGATGGAGCAGCTAATCCTTGGAACCATGTCCAGGCACACAAAGGACAAGGAAATTAGCAGGAATAATTGGCATGAATAATGGCCTCACACTGTGCCAGGCTGGAAGCAAAACAGTACAAACTCATCTGTCTCTTTACTTGTCTCCAACTAGAAAGGCAGCAGTGGGAGCTCTTAGCTCTGGGTTAGCCTGTGATTCAGGGGCCTAGCTAGCTATGTTCAGGGTGTTTGCAACAGCTTCTCCAAAGACCAGTTGCACAGTATCTACTGAAGTCAGAAGGTGCAGAACTGCAGGACCTTGACATGGGTATCACAAGCACTGCTCATTTCCATCCACAGAGTCACACCATGTTGTCCAAACCCCACAGAGCTGCTCTGGCAGAGCACATCTCCAGTCACAGCCAGTACTAACTCCCTCCTTTCCCCACCACAGGGAACATCTAAAACCTTGGTCAGAAGAGAAAGGAGATTCCTTTATTTACTACCCAGGTCTCATACCTATGCTCCAGCCTCCAGTGCCAATTCCAGGGTCTGACATGCTGGAACAGGAGCCAGAGGAAGTAAAGCTGGGCTGTTGAGGGAGAAAGGAGAAGAAATCATGTCATCTATGTGAGAGATGTTCAAAGGTACCCAAGACAAACAGGAAAGAAATAGCGATCGTACGTATCGGCTGTGGGAGGCCAGGTTGGAGGCACGCTGAGGAAAGGGGCCGTAAGAGTTGGGGCACCCCTGTAGCCTGGACTGGGCTTCAAACACACTGCAGAGCATGGCCAGGGTCTGCACATCATGGAGCTGTGAGTAATGAGCCAGCCTGGGAAATGCAAAGGACAGTGTGAGACTGGGCAGAATTCAGTGGCAAAAACATCAAGACTCCAGGGCAGCTAATTTTGAGCCTGCTGCATACTTTGGTTTGGATGACATGACTGCCCACAGGTGGCATGTGTGTTTGGAGGGACTGGGTTGGCTTTTCTGTCACACCTTTGAGGAGACAAGTTGCTCTGAAAATGCTCATGGCCTAACTGGTGGGTGAAAAGGTGTGGGTGGGAGTGAATCAAATGGCTCCAATGTTACATCAGGGCACAAGTACTGCTGGATTCCCAGAGCTCCTGTTTTTCTCCTCAAAGGTGTGACAGATCACAAGTCAAAACCCCTCTGCAGGTTTTCTGGATGGCTAGGAAATTTCTGGTTTGCTCTGAAGACTGAGAGTGAAGAAGAACAAACACCCTGTGCTCTGCTCCCATTGCTGCCATGCAGCAGGAGAGAGCTCAGCTGAGCAACAGTATGGAAAGTATACCACACAAATCCTGTGCCTCCAAACAGGGTGTATCAACAGATAGTATCAATTACTAATTATGCACCCTCCTGAGCAGATTCACAATCTGGAAGACATTTGTAGCTAACACTTGGCTTTGAGACCACTGGAATGATTTTCCAGTAATACTACATGGCAACAGGCGAAAAAAGGGGCTGCACCAACAGGCTCATTTAGTGGGGTGCAGGAAATCCACATCTCCAAATCAGACGTTGTGGGCATGCTGGAAAACAGAGCTCTGCCTGCGCCTGGCCTATTGCTCAATGCCAGCCAAGGAAGACCTGGGTGATATGTGGGAGGCCAAGTTCTGCCTCCCACATACCATAAACACATTTGGAGCTTCCCTTTGTGATGATGCATCACAGGCTTGAGAGGGGGGAAAAAAAAATCCACACTGTGGCTCTACTCCAAATCTGAAATGACACCTTACACGTCAATAGTTACGGAGGGCTCTGCTTCAACCATTCCCCAACCCCTCCCCGGCATTCAGACACCTACAAGGACTCCAATAATTGACGTCCAAATGGATGTTGTGCCCAAGGTATCTCCAAATCTGGGTCAGACTTCGGTCCAAGACAGAGATCAGTGGCTACCATGGCCAGTGACCAAACCTGGCAGACAGGAAGGAAAAGCAGCAAAGCTACAATTAGGAATAACCACACTCCCAGGGCATAGGTGTGCACAGATTCACACACAGACAGATAATAATGGAGCTTGCATTTTTTTCTTTCCCCCTGAGAGCAGGGAACAGTTTCGGTCTCTGTGTCACAAATAATACAGAGAATAACACAAACCCAAAGCTCTCCCTGTCCCAAGCTCTGAGTTTGAGTTAAATGCTAAAGCAGAACAGTCTGTATCTAACAGATCTGTCAGGGTAGCTTAACGGACCTACAAGTGAATTTTATATTCACAAGCTTCAATAGGGTTTAGATTTGATACAGTTCTTAGGTTCAGAGATGTCTGGTAGCAGAAAGTTTACTGGTAAATCCTCATTTGAGTGAAAAGCACCTTTTGATTAGTTTTGAGTGTTACTGAACACTGTTCTCCGAGCACAGCCTGGCACAGACAGGAGCACAGTTTGCCACTTCTAATTCAAAAGTTTAACTAGTTCACATGAAATTTCTCCTTCATTTATCATCCTCTCCTCTGAAAACAGTTCTACCTTTTTAGTCTCCACACCACTGATCTAGGACTGTTTTTATTGCTGTGCCTTTTAAAATGGGACAATTAGAATACTCTAGGCAAAAGGAAAGCTCCTAGAGTTTGGCAGGAAAGCAGGAGCACAGTGCTGGAAAGACAGCAGAAATCAGAAAACTGACAACATGGAAAAGTGAAAAACCACATGCTCCAAGTACTAAGAACAGTAGTCCTGCAGCTGATGTTCTGTGAAACCAAACAGAAAGAAACAGGAGAGAAACCGAAACAAGAACAAGGCTGAGCATGGGAGAGCACAGAAAGGAAACAGGAAAGACACCACCTCCTATGGTGCTAGAGAGCACATCATACACATAACCTGCAACTCAGGCCTCCATGTCTACTAGGAACAGCTGCAACACAGGCTGGAGTTACACAGGACAGGGAAAAACAAGAAACAGAGGTATCTCAGAGAAATCTTGCTGAAGTTACTCCACCCAAGCTCTGGTTCAATGTAGGCGAACCAGACTACAAAAGGAAGCACAGACAAAGGGGAACCAGACCTACTTTCTCTCTCCTGATCCAGCAGAATCCACCAAGAAGCAAAGTAACAGCCTGAGTTTGATTTGGCTTAGATCAGATAAGCCTAAGCATGTTGCCTGCCCAGCTCTAGGAAGAGCCAAGTGCTCAGGAGATGTTCACAGCTCCTCTGTCACTGCCAGCTCCCATCTCTTTCAGGTGCTCCTGCATCCTGTCAAATGTTCTGCCTGTTAAGATGGACTAATCACAGGGAAAAGGATGGGCCACAATAGCCATTGGTCTCCTATTTTCAGCTGAAGGCAAGTAGCCAGCCCCATTTTGGGGTTCCTAGGCCCAGGGTCTCTTGGGAGAAGCTAGCTGCAGTTAGCATCCAGTGCCAGCACAGATGAATGCCAAACAATGGGAACTATTACGTAAGTAGGAAAAAAAATTGTGGATCAAAATGCTGACAGCAGCTAGGCAACTCAGTGCACAGTTACTCCACTTGATGACTCGACAGCAGGCTGCATTCTTCACTTTGCCTACAGGAATTCCCTCTAAAACATTCCACTCAGTTTGGCAAAGGGCATAAGCCATCTTCTTGCAGCCCTGGAAAGGAATCACTCCATGCCAAGAGTCAGTGAGGCGAGGACCACCCTGGCAGCTGTTCCACAGGCCTCTGTTCACCATCCAGGGACTCCCTGGAACAGCTGCTGAACCCAGGTGGCTGTTTGGGTATCACAGTGACAGCACAAGCTGTTTGAGGGTAGCACATGCTGAGGAAGAGGTCTGGATACATGTCACACCTGTACAAGATCCCTCCGTCCCACAGCCAAGGCCGAGGCAGCATTCTTCTGGCAAGTCTCCTGGATATTATTCACATTCAATCTGAAAAGAAAGGAGATAGCTCAGCTCTGGCTGGCACATCACATATGAAGGTGGGGAGGGATGGGGGGAACGTGGTACTGGCAACAGTGAGCAGCCCAGAACCTCCTGATCAGTATGAGCCTCCTTGCCTGGCCCAAATCCCCTACCTTCCTTCTCTGTTATTCAGGGATCTCTGCCATCCTTCTCCTAATACTCATTTTTGCTAATACACCACACATCAAGTCCAGCTCCACACTGGCTGGGATTGATCCTAAGCAGCACCATTTCCAAGAAGATACCAGACCAGTGCCAGGACACCACCAAGCCCAGAATCACCTCTAAAACCTGATCCTGTTCCCATCCAACCCATCAGTCTGCTCTGACTGACCTGCAGGGAGATGGTGGCACACTGCAGAGAATCAGGCTGGCCTTCAGCCTGTTCCCAAGTGGGAAAATGCACCCATTGGGAAGCTGGGGGGCTGGGAAGGTGGGCTGAGGAAACCCAGGTGAACTTTTCTGCTTGTCATCAGAAACCCTCCCAAGACTCTTTAACACTTCACTGCTTAAGATTTTACAGCACATGGAAAAGAGTCAGGCTGTTTACATGAGCTATCCCAAGAAGAAAAGTCCAATAGGTTTTTTTCAAGAATGTTGTTTTTAATAATTTAGAAAAAGAGAGAAGGAAGGGGATTTTTCCTTTCTTCTGGCCACCCCAGCTTTAAGGAAGGAAATCTGTTTCCTCCCTGAATGTGCATAGACTGGAAATTCCATGAAGGACTAGTCAGTCTTACCTAGGCTAAGAAAGAAAAAATTCAGAAAGAGAGGTTTTGTAACTTTATGATTTAGAAAGTTTGGAAAAGCAAAGTCCTTTCTTAAAAAAAAACCCAACAAACCACAGAAACGCTCACAGAATCCTGTCCTTTTCATTAAAGCAGAACAACTCGCAGTACAGAGCTGGCATGTACAACCAAGTCTACAAATACTTACGAAATCAAAAAACCTTATGAGCTATTAACAATTACATAAAATGAAAATGTGCGTTTGCTGAGATTTGAAAGCTGAATTGCCACTTCAAACTCTGTTTACAATACTTCATCACAAATTTCTTCCCTCACATGGTTCAGATTTACAGGAGACAAGTCCCCTCTCACAGGCAGAAGGACACCATAAAAAAAGCAGTGAGGCAAGAACAGAAGAAGGAGGTAGAGAAATATTCAGTGTCGACCGATGTCAGGATTAAAGCACAGTAATGCCACAGACAGCTGCTTTCATTTGGGAAAGGATGACAGCGTGTACTACTCACATGTAGAGCTCTCCCAGCACCTTGTGGACAGGCAGCAAGCAGGAAATATCTTGGATAATAACTTTCCCAGCAGCTTTGATGGGTCGGTTGTTGGCATCTGTCCCCTCTCGTTTGCTTTTCCACCTCCTCGATTTCTGCAGAACGAACGGCAATGTGTCACTGGGGAAGAGGATGGCGGGGTGCTTGGGACAGGGAACAAAGCACTAGGGTCAGGAATAATGCAAGCAGCACCCAAACCTGCCTTTCAGAAGGCTCTGTGTTACCCTGGAAAACATCCATGGCATGCCCAGGAGAACAAGCATCTCCATCTGTAGGAAGTGAAAAGCAGGTCAAGGCAGCGAGCTCAAGGTCAAACTCACTCAAAAAGTATTTTGTGAGTTCCCCTGTGAAAGCCAGTAAGATAACAAATCAACATCGGGGTGCCAATCAAACCTGGGCAAGTTTGGCAGGAGGACTGTTCAGTTCTCATTCTCTGGGAACCCTCTGCACACAGACCACCACTGACCTCAGCCAACATCAGCATGGAGACATGTGGGAGGCAGCTTCTGTTCACCCTTTGTCTCAGGGCAAGCCGACAGCTCCACACTGTCTCTAGGTCTGCCCTTCAGGGTGAGTACAGCCCTGTTCAGCACCAGCACAGGGCTCACACCTCCTGCTTTATCAACAGTTTCAAACAAATAACTGGCAGATGATAAAGCAGGGCTCAAGTTCTCCTAGCAAGGATCCTTAGCTACCATGCTCAGAGCTACTTACAGCTGGCTCAGGACATAAGAGGGGGGAGAAGAAAGGAGAGGAACCAACAGAAGGGAACAGAAACAGGAAGCCAAGATTCCCAAATACTCGCTGTAACAGACACAGAGGCCATCTTACTGCCAAGCTGCATAAAGCTACCTTGGCTGTGTAAAACACCACAGAGTATTTGGTTGGTATCCTGGCCTCTTCCAGGATCTTCCTTGACCTAGGAGGGTGATGAGAGGGCACGAGAGGATGTGCAGCAGCACAACAGGCAGAAGGCACTGGAGCTCTACCGAGGGAAGCACTGGCTGCTGCGCAGGGCTCTGACGCTTTGCAATGCTGCTCCCCTATGGCATGTTCCCTCACTGACACACAGAGCCGACGTGCCTGCTCATGCTGAGTTATGGAAGTCATGCTGAGTTACGGAGGGCCTCCCGAGGCGCTCCTGCTGGCGTTTCCTACACCCTCATTCGAAGCAGAACAGCCCCTCTGAACGGGCTAGCGAAGCAGCCCTGTGCTGATGGCTCTGCAAGGCAGACATGGCCCACACAGGCTCACATCCACGCTCCTAAAGAGCAGACTGGGCTGCAGGAAGGGCAGGACTTGGACCTGCAGGCATGGTCACCTCTACCGTGGGTGTGAGGCCAGCTCTGGGAATGGCTGCATGACAAACGGCCTTTGACCACGATCACGCAGTCCTGTGAGAACCTAGATAGGCTTATCAGACAAAAAATGTCCTTAAAGAACTCCTGATTAGTTATTTATTATAGTTATGAATTAATTATAATTATTATAGTATAATTACATTACAATTATAAAAGAATTTCTCCTTCACTGCCTGCCTGGCTCAAGCTTAGACCAATGTGCTGAGAAGGTCTTGCCATGCTGAACACACTGCCAGCATACATAAGAAGCAAAACAGATGAGCTCCTAAAGCCACTCTGGACATCAGGCAGCTGAGAATCAGAGGCACCAGCACAGCTATGACATTAAGTGAAGAAGGTATTTCAGCCTTGAAGGAGGCAAAGGTGGGTTTTTCCAGGGATGCCCACATGACAGAGCATCACCATTCCCCTCATCTTCCACCACTCCCCGGAGTAAAGAGAAGAGAGTGCATAGTGCCCAATATTCAGATGTGCCAAACACTAGTAGAAACAGAGCTCTGGAAAAGCTGGCTGACTATGGCAGGGTGCTGTTCTCTGCCACATCCCCTCAAATTCTAATTCATCCAAGCAGAATCTGCCTGCAGGACTTATCTGTACCCTGAAGCTGAGAAGCACTGTGCAGGGGAAGGTGGTTAGAATGTGGTCAGGTGGGAGATCCAACTCTCTTCAGTCCATCACTTCCTAATCAAGGCAGTCCCTGGATCAGCTCTGTGTCTCTTGCCATTGGGCAGGCTAACCCTCTTGTGACAACCTAAAAATTTAGCTGTTCTTTCTGTAGTGAAGGATGTGGGCTATATTACAACCAGGCTCCCAAAAAACAATGGCACCTGTACCCCATTCCTTCTGAGGGCAGGCAAATGCTGTCTCCGAGGTGCAGCAAGGAGCTGCTGATGCTGCCAAAACCAGTACATGGACAAAACTTGGGAGCCTCAGCACAACAACATGCCACCAGGGCAAGAGCTCAGGCACTACCCTGGAAGGGCTACTGAGCTTCCCACAATAAAAGCTGTTACTTGTGCTGTGTCTGAGCAGGTATTTGAGCCCAGGCTGGCAGACACAGAACCACATTCTGCAGGGCAATCAACGAGGGTTTCTGGAGCTTGGCAGGTAATTTGAAGTGCAACTTGCCTTCTCCTGACCATCTGTAAGCCAGCTGCCCCCAGGACTCACAGTCAACAGAGAGCTCCCTCTGCCCCATCTTTGGGAACAGATTCAACCAGCTTCTGCTCTCTGCAAGAACAGACTGAAGAAGCCTCCCAACAGGCATTTCAAAGACTAGAAACATGGACAACACGTACCACTTTTCACAGGTAATTCAGTAATTTTTTTTTTGGGAATGACAACAAATGAGGATGAGGATGAGAATGAAAAAGAGGTCTCATGAATGGTTTCCACTGCTTGCTGTTAGCATATCACCAGACAAATGAAGACACTAAATATAGGAGAAACCCCTGAAAACTTGGATTCACAACAAAATTGTCCTGGTTTTTTCCTTTTAGCACTGCCTATTTACTGGCAAAAAAAAAAGCCCCAACTCTTTACTGGTGTGGCTCCTGGAGTGGTCTGTTGATGGCCACAGGCCCTGCCAGTGCTGCACTTCCATGCCCACCACTTCCTGCCCCTAAAGCTCTGACAGATAAAAATCATAAAGCCACATGCAGCGTCACCATTAAAAATGTCTGGTTTCTTGCAACTCAGGTTTGTCTCAGCTACAGCACCAAAGTATTAGGGAAAAACCCACAATCAGAAGTGTGGGAACCATCATGGATAGGGTAAAATGCATCACCATTGACAGCGGAAGCTCTACTCTGAATCCAATAATTGCTGGTGTTAATTACAGGAGTGGCTCTCCAGCAGGTGGTATTTGAGCACTTTTAACAGGGATTACCAGAGACAAGGAAAGCTCTAGGTTGGGTATGTCTGGTCAAGGTCCACCACAAGGTTCCTCCCTTCCTTCCGCTTCATCTCTTCTCCTGGGAGGAGCTCCCACTGTGGTGTAATCAAAAGGTGCCACCAAGGCTCATGGTCATTAGGCAGAACAGAAAATACATGTCTTTCTATGGGCTGGAGCACAGGTAGGATGGGGAGCAGGGAACATAATGGTTGGAGCTGAAGCAGAAATCAACATGCATGCACCAAGCTAACTACTGACAGCTGAAGGACAAAGGCACAGGTCTTCTGCACTGCCCCTGACACTTCTATCTCTTTCTGTAGCCTAGAATCCATGCCAAGGAGAACTGCATCTACTCAGCTGCTCCTCAGTTTAAAGAGACCGAGATAAGACAGAAAATAGCTACAGTGATAAGTAAATTAAGACTCATCAGTTCCTCAGAGCACGAGAATGAAAGTAACCAAAGCATTTATGACAATCATGGGGTTGGACGTGACAGCAGGGAACAGCACTGAATAATGACTAAAAAAGCCAGCCTGCACCTGCACTACCGTACCCAAGGCTGTAATTTGCTGCAATCTGAGGTGATAACGATGGCAGTAAATGGGTTACATGTAGAAACAGATAGCCCAAGAATAAGCCACCAACTGCTTTGTAGCAACCACCATCATCACTGCATACTCAGCAGAAGGAGTTGCAAAATGCTGCGTGCCTGCTTGGAAAGGATGCTGAACACTTGGGGGTGTGTGTGTGTGTGTGTGTGTGTCTTTGGATCCTGCTGAGACAGGCAGTGCTTTAAGTAGGATCCTGAAATGCAAAGTGTCTGTTTTGCATAAGCATATGCAAAATTTCAGGGTTCATGGTATAAACTGGCGTTAGTAGGGCAAAGGGAAAGGCTATGGACAGAAGAGAAGAGACTCCATGCCAGAGATTAAGCTGCAATAAGGCATTTATAAAATAGTTAATCTTTCTCAAAATCAGGTTCAAGCTGCTTCTAATATTAATTTTTTTAAAATAAAATGTAAAAATTGCTGCCTCCCTGCAGAAAGCTATGCTCCTTTATTCTGAACAACGGCCTACACATTAACTCCCCCATGTGGCTCATGCAGCACTGCCTGGATTTTCTCTTCAAAATAATCAACATTTACTATTTCTAGCATCTCCCACAATATCAGGCACCTTGCACAAAGGCACTAAAAAAAATCCAAGGCCCTTTTGAATCAAGTGCCCCAGAGCAGGAATGTTTCTTTATAGCTTCCATCAATCAATAGCTGGCACCTGCCCTGAAGCACAGGCATTTCAGCAGAGGAAGCTAGCCACTACCTGGAAAGGATGGATTATTGCTTATTGTAAACTTGCTAAGCTCTTGCTTCCCCAAGCACCTTGAGCAATGCTGAGCTCTTCTCCCAGAAGGAAAGCACCTGGTCTGCATTAATAACCCACACCTCTCCTCATGTGGGCCTGTGTCTTTGGCTTAGGCAGTACTGCCTAATTTAGAGAGTCAGATTTGCCTCTTCCAAAGGTTATTCATAAATGCAATCAATCCTTCAAGGCTTGGACTAACTCCTGTATAATTCTTAGATATATGTTAGACAAAATTATAACATTATCACATCACCACTTGCTCTTCCTTCCAGGCCAGCGGTAAGGGAATTAAACCATGGCCCTTTGTGCACCACAGTTTATCACACCAAAAGCTGGCAAGTTCCTTGCTGATTTTCTTTCAGTCTGTTCCTGATTCAAGACAGAACTTAATTCCTTGCCTCCAATGCTTCCATTACTTTATTAGCTCTTTGCAAAAAGCCTTGATGGAGTCATGCAAATTACTTCTGGTTTCTTTCACCTATTATTTGCTAGTATAGTCTTAGAGCTGTTGTAATTAGGAAAGTTTGATCCTATTATACCAAGTTAAATTAAGTGTTACAGGATTCTGTTTTACTCCCTGCTGTCTTAGGAAAAGATAGCATGAAGGACAGCAGCTGTGAAAAAACAGCTGTTCATGCAGACATTAAGACAAACCGAACTATAGAGATAATTTTTAAATTGAAATGGAGTTTTCTGAGCTTTGTCTATGCTTGGCAGATGAGTGATGAGATAGTAATTGCCCAAGTGCACAGCACGGCTTGAGCAACCCTGATAGCATCAAGATGTTCACATGAATGATGTTTGAGCTCGAGGGACACGTGGACCTAACTAATAGAAAATGACTGTCAAAGCAGACTCAGAAGGGCAGGTGCCAGGAGGAAGAGTACCTGCCAGAGTGGCTGGAAGTGCAACCACTCCAACTGAATGCAGGGAGAAGACCACAAATTAAGGTGAAATTCTATTTATTGGTCCAGGAAATAAGGCTGTATGGTGGATTGCACTGAGAACTGGCAACTCATTTTAATGAGATGACAGATCACTGTCAGGAACTCAACCAGTTTGTTTCTTTCACAGCACTTAAGTGATCTTTTCTCCCTCTCCAGCAAGGCTTCATCTTTTCAGAAATGAGGTGTTCTAATGTCAGTCTCATCAGCTGGTTCATGATGTATAATAATCACTCAGCTCCTCCCCAGTGCACTCTCTGTTTCTTAGAGGTTGATCTTACGCCTCAAACTACCCCTTGGCATCCTTCCCTGACTGCAGGGCCAGGTGGAACAGGCATCTTGTAGGTCAGCAATTGTACCCTGATAACAACTGTCTGCTCCTGTCTGCTCACACGTGCATCTGCTCTTATTGAAGCCCCAGGCCCTGTGCGGAGTGCGAGTCCCCCACTTCTGTGCAGGTTACTCAAAGGCAGGCAGGTGGCATTTTATTCTTGGGCCCTTGGGCAGAAGACAGGGTCATATCAAGGACAGCATTAGCACAGCACACAGTACCGGGAAGTCGTTAATTGCTTGTATGGACCAACGTCGCCGGGCAGAGCGAGGAGACATCTGTACGCGAAAACATTATACCCAGGAAAAGGGAAGAAAGACACCAAGAAAATTAAAGACAAAGGTAAATAAACTGAAATGAAAAGTGCCCTGAACCAGCAGAGTAAAAGATACTGTTCCCAATGGTTCTGTTACACAATGAACAGTTGCAAACCGTGATCCCCGCTTTCATCCTCACGCAATTGTAGCACACAACATTACCTATGGCCCTGGCAAGGCAGGAGCTGCCGTGTCTGTGCCCCACACCAGCCTCTATGGGAGACTTTGGCAACCACAAATCTGAATAAAGTCTTCCACGCAGAGTTGTATTGTTGCAAGAAGCACTGAACTGCTTTGTGTGATCTTATTCCTACCGTGCACTGAAGTGAGGACAACACCCAAGTGCCCCACATGCCTAAACTCTACTCAGTTTTACTCCTCTTGCCTGAAGAGGAAAGCAGTTAAGTGCAAACTGCATCATTTTTACCGCAGCTGTCCAATGCCATGGCAGAGAAATCTGCAGGAAGCTAAATAAACACTTCTGCTTACCCAGATATCCCTTTAACATTCAGCATCCTCCCTGCCTTCATTCACTGGAACCTGCTGTAAATGTTCACTTTCATTTTAAACAATAAAAACCATATGTTGGGATATTAGAAAGGATGTAGAGATACTGCTATTTGGCACAGCCATGTGGAAATTGTCATTATGGGTTGAGGAACTCATTCAGATTGAGTGAGCAATCAAATTCACCCACTGATGATGCAGAATAGCTAAAAAGTAGGTTTTCATTAGGAACCTGCAGACGTTTCAGTAGGTACTCAACACAGTATTATAGTAACAACAAATGGTATCTTTCAAAACACATTACTGAACACTCACTTGAAAAAAAACATCTGTGTACAGTTCTCTAAGAGTCAACACAATAAAAAGGGTCATTTGGGTCATGTGCAATGTATTTTACATTTATTTTCAGCTGGTGATAGCTAGTCAGGACCATCAGCCATGCCTTCAGCCTCTACATCCCCTTGCATTTCACTGCTGGGGGAACCCTGCAGCCAGGGAGCTGGGGCTGGCTGCAGGGCCCCATGGAAAGAGAGAGCCTTGTGCTACAGCTTCCTCCACCAGGCCTCACAGAGAAGGAGAAAAGGGTTAGTTGAAGGAAATTCGGGATAGTGGAGAAGTAGAAAAACTAAACTCAGTCCCCCCACCAATTTCCTGATGGGGAAGTGTAAGGTCACCACTTGTCACCATCACCTGTACAGCAAGGCTGAGCTGTCCTCAGGTCCCCACTGGCACGACCCTCTAACTGCAGGGAGAAAAAACACAACCATGGCACCTTCCTTAAGAGACACCCAGGTTTGAAATGCTGATGGCATTGGCACAGTACAGACAGAGCTCCTTCTCTCTGCTGACTACTGCTCTTCAGTGGGGTTTTTTTGAGGAGTAAAAAAAAGGGAGGAAGAAAGGAAGAATGCGCATGTGTGAATAAAAAGGGAGAAAGATACATATACATGTGTGTGTATATATATATATATATATATATATATATATGTATACACACGCACACACATTTAAATGAGCACAGAAAGGCTCAGAGTGAGTTCCATTTTGGTTTAGTGAGGAGCTGTCTTCTGGATTCTTCAGCAGCTCCCCTGCCTTTATGGGAACACGACATCTTTGCTGTAGAGCAATGGGCACATTCTGTTTGTTTGCCATTGGCAGCGATGCCAGTGGTTGCTACATAGGACTTAAATACTTGATCACTGCTGACAAATTCAGTTTTGGGGATAAAGTTGTCATAGTCTGATGCAGAAAATTTTGACTTTTATTTAATGCAAACATAAAATCCAAGTTTCAGAGCAAGGAGTTAACTAGACTCAGGGTCTGGGCTTTTTAAAATCCTCACAATGAAATGACATAAAAATAAGAAGTATTGATCTAACAGAGGCCATGACATCAACTCCTGAAGAATCAGAAAACCTCTGCTGAAGGAGATATAGGATTTGGGTTGTTTTTTTTTAGAACTATTTCATCTGCAAGAACATTGGAACTAACTCCCTGCTAGGGTCCTTACATTTCTTCAAGCATGCATGGATATAGCTTGGCAGAGACAAGGGGAACACAGGAATTTCCCATGGCTTTCAGCAGACACGGCTGCACCCAAGTTTGCTCTCTTGATTTTTTTTTTTTAACCCGTGACAAAAATCTTGTCACCATCTGTACAAGGGTTAGGGAGACAGGTCACATGAAATTGCACCAAGCTGCTTCCACATGTTATTTTTAGCCTTGTCTGTCATCTTAGAGAGTTGTGTGTCAGAGACAAGCATGCTGCAGAGGACAGAGGTAGCTCTTTAAATAAACTCTCCTGCAAAGATGAGAACAGGCTATAATTCTTGTACCAGGCAGCACCATTTTCTCTTTCCATTAAATAAAAAGTTTGTGTGGTGAGAAAAAAAACCAAAACAGAATGGGGACTCAGTGTCTTCTGAAGTCTGTATGGAGGCAAAACTCACATGGGGGCCAGGGCTGTGGTAGGTGCAATGACTAACATCACGTAAGCAGGACACAGTCCCAGAGACAGGGCTGGCTGTCACATCCAGCACCACTAGAAAAACAAGACCTCTTTCAGTGCCCAGGAAGGATGAGAGTTCAAGGCTCTGACTTTCCCTTTGCTCCTGGGACAGGAGTTCCTAAGCTCAACTGCAGTGGAGTGCAGACAGCTTTTAGCTTTCCTTGGGGTACCTGGAGGCTCTCTATTGCTGCAGCAGTTTAGTGCCCTCTGCATGGACAGGGAGCAAGCTACTCAAATACCCCAAATTCTCAGGTTCTTGGTGGAAGCTTACTGCATTTCTGCAAGCCACTTGACCCACTGCTGAAGCAGAGTTTGTTTCTGAGCAACCTGCTCAGCCTATTTGTCCCATAGCATCTGCTCCATGCACATCAGGCCCTCACAGCTGCTTCACAACTACCCTGCAGCCACCCTACAATTACAACAGGTCTTCTCACCCTCTATGTCCCAGAAGGAAACAATCCCACTCTCTTCCCAAAGCCTTGCTTTTAAACAGCAAAGACTGCAAAACCTACACCCAAACCAAGAGCGTGTGGATTGAAAGATCTTTGGAGAATCATGTAGGAATGATTTTTTGTTTAAAGAAAAAATGGTCCAAAGGGGCACATATCCCTGAAAGAGAGACACCTGAAATAGAAATACCCAACTACATCCCATAATCCAGGAGAGGCTGGCAGTAAACTGCAGAGAGCCAAACCCCTTTGCAGTTTTATATGTCAGGGAGTACCCAGAACAACAAGAGTTGCCCATATGTACTTATCTGGAGATTAAGTGTGGGATTTTAACCGTATGTAATGCAAGAGGAAGCAGTGTAATGAACCGAAGGAAACTGTGATGGTCAGCATAGAGAAACATCAAAATAAGCAAGTCAAATGCTAGAGAGGATCATAAAAAAAGTTATTAATAGAAGATAAATTTATTTGACATTTTACAGAGCTGCCTGTTAGAAGATGTTTTGTTGAGAGGAATATGAAACTTCTGTTACTAGAAATGCTAAATGAAAGGAAAACAGATCACAAAAGCTGTTAGGAAAAGTGTTTTGGGCTGGCACTTACCCTCTCCTTGTAGTAGAAGGAGCTAATGGAGACCTGCTCCTTCTCACTGCGTGTCGGACTCCCACTGTACAAGCGCAGGTTGCCTGGAGTCTCCGTGCGGATCTTCATGGGAGTAATGAGGCCACTGTGGTATGCTGACAGAGCTGACAGGGACCTGGAAAAAGGGGAATGCACTTTCAGGGGCTTTCACCCACCAAAATGTCCTGCAGGTTCCCACTGACATCTCCACTAGCTCAAGCTGCCAACAATGGTTCCAGTGTATTAAAAGGACTCTCTGCTGAGGCAGAGTGATGTAAGGGCTCAGGCTCTCCGTGCAGAGGGCCCGACAAACACTAGAGGTCAGTAGCTCCAGTGTAGGATCTGCCATTCTTCTGCTTTCCTGCCCACAGCAGCACACCCCAAATGCCCTGCAGGGCTCTCACCTGGGGGTGGGCTCCATCGGAGACACTGCGCGGTGCATGGTCATGGGTCTCGTGAAATACACCAGGTACCCTGAAGAAACAGGACATGGCATAAAGATTATGAAACAAGGAGTAGATTACTCAGGGGTGGTTTACACAGGGAAACCTGATCATTTAAGGTATCAGAGGCAAGGGTCTGGGTGCCTATCCGCTACCCTGAGCACTTTTAAACTACAAGCACACAACCACATTTTTTCAACCCAAACCCCCTTCCTGCAAACCCATTACAAAGCATGTTTTGTTGCAATGTTTCTCTTAAAAGTACCATTTCAAGTGGCTTACAGCTGTTAGAGAAAAGACAGGAAAAGAAAATGAGCGAATAAATCCTTAAGTTTTAACTTTTCACCAGAACTTGTCAAGCACTGATACTCCAGAGGCAAGTGGGGCAATGTTTGGCAATGGAGAGAAACCAGTGCAGCTTGTACAACTGTCCCCTTCAACAGGAGAGCCCCAACCATTTGAAGCCAACTCCAAAGCACTCTCTCACAGGCCTTACCCTGTTTGTTAGCACTTCAAGTGTTTTCAGCCACCCACTGTTGCAAGAGTTTCAGGACTTAGCAGGTTTCACTGAGCCTATTCAATGCAGTACTATTCTGTTTTACTTTTGCTTGGGAATTCAGAGGCCTGTCTGGAAATCAGCTCTCAAAACACGCTCAGACTGGGATCCAGTCAGGTCCAGAGGAGGCACACGTGCATCTGAAACAGCTCAGTGAAACTTAACAGCTCTTACTCAGACCTTAACCTGGTTCTTAATTATCTTTGGCCTGTACGCTCTCCTGGAAACCTGGATGTGATTGCACCCCATCTCCCATTTAGGAGGAGTTTCCCAATGACCTTGGAAAAGCTGTTTTGGACATTACAAAGAGTGTAGAATGAGAAAGGAGTGGTTAGTAACAAGAATATGCTTTCACCAACTGGTAAATTCAATCCCAAATCGCAGAAATTTTGTGAAGACTGAGCACCAAAATACATCCAGCAGTGTGATGCTGGTAGGAGAGAACTAGGTAAGGAAAAGAAATATTCCCAGTCTTCTGTAAAAGACATCTGTCAGTGCCTCTGGCATGCCACAAACCAAAGGCCATCTTGTCAGCTAGTCCTGCGTTTCCAAATCCTAAAATCTTGCATGCAAAACCAACTGCAAACAGTTGCTAACTAGTCTCACCTACAAATTTACCACAACATTGCTGCTTTAACACCGTTTCTCACTCACTGCATGGCAGTGACCAAAAGCCTTGTCTTGGTCAGAGGCAAGTGTTCCCCAAGACATTAAAAGGACCATTCCCTGGGTAGCTGTTGTAACATATCAGCAACAGGGCTAACCTGCACCACAGAACCTGGCTCCAGAGGTCCGTGGAAATGGGATGTTAGAGTCCTGGTAGGAGCCATAGGCATTGGAGACCCGGGCGAACGTGGGTAAGGGGGGTGTTACGGAGTTTGACAAAGCGTAGGGATTGCTGGACGTGCTGTCCTCTTGGTTCTGAAACAGAAGTTACCCAAGGTCACACTCCTGCTGCCACAGGAAAGAAATCCAGCTGGAGCAGCGGACATGGCATTGCCAAGCAGCCCCACAGGAGGTGCTCATCCTTCAAGCCAGAGCAGCCCAACCTCAGAGCACAGTTACCGCTCCAGCTGCAAAAGCACTTGCAAACACATTTGCCTTTGAGGAAAGAGCTTCTCTGGCTGCCCATCCAGAGATTTTTCTCCCACCATAACCATGTAGAAAGGCAGAGCTTAACTGAGGGAGAAACAGTGGGAAACTATACAGAAAATCTGACCTTCAGACTCTGGATGACTCTCAAGACAGCAAGCTGAGCTAAACCTGATACCTCAATGATGCGACCGAGACAAAATCTCCATAAATGGGAATACCACACATCTGTGGGGCATCAAATGCAGGCTGGGAGTCTTCAAGCAAGGAAGGTGGGTGGTGTGAAATATTGGGGGAACTCAGCCCTATCCATCAGAATTTTGGCAGAATTTTGGATAAAGAATTCTACAACTTAGGTCTAAAGGAATTTTTTAAAGGCACTGGTACCTGGCTTGAGTCATCAGATTTTCATACAGCGGACAAAGTTCCCACTCTCACAATATTACTGCTGAAACCAAACAGAAGTAAGTCTTTCTATGTTTAAAAAAAGTGCCCTTTATTTGCAATGAATAAATAAAACCTCTCAGAAAAGAAACCTGAGGAGACTCTCCAATCTTTTCCTGAATGCTAAAAACACCCACTCTGGTACACTTCACCCACACACAGACCTAATACCTGACACTGGGATGCTGAGTAGGTATCACAGATCTCTCAGCTAAGAGCAGAGTGTGACTTGGATTTGTCTGCAGTATCATCCCTACAAAACCTCAGCACAAGGCTTCAGAAAAAAACAGATTTTCACAGTTTGGGGTTTTTTTAAGGGAAGAAAACAAAACCCCCAGAATAGGACTAGCAGGATCTTTCACTAAAACTGAGAAGGTAAAGACATCTGCCACTGTCTTTCAGGCAAGAATGAATCCATCAACTCCCTGAGGCCTCCTATCTTCTCTCACAGATGATAACCATGCCCTGGCACTCAGTGAGACATAATCTGAGCTGGGAAGCTACCATGCACCACTAAGATGCTCCAAGCCCCAGTCACAGCACCTGAGTACCAGAGTTCCCCAAAGGAGCAAACCTTCAGGGCCTCATTTGTGGAAACAAAACAGGCCTAATCATCCACTCAGTTCTCTTCAACAGTAAGCACAAGTGCTCACACAAATGCAATGGCCAGGCACAGGGGTCTATTTACACGTCTAATGAGGCCACTGCAGAGTCAGAAGTGTGGGACATGGGAAAAGACAACAAACTAGGGCAGAGAGCCCACGCAGTTCTCCATACCACAACAGACTCCAGCCAGGAGACCAGCTGACGCAGGCAGGGCTCCAGGCAGCTCTGGTTCCGCTTCACTTTCTGCAGGGAAGTGTCTTTCAGTATCTGGAATAAATACAAGATGCAGCTTGAATCATGGTTACATCCACACTTTGCCCACATTCTTTTTGTCTGCAGAACAGTTAAGATGCCAGGATCTAGAGAGGCCAAACTCATCCCGTAACATCCACTGGAGCCACTGGTGTGCTGTCAGCTCTGAGGAATGGCTGTGAGCTTTGATCAGAGCACTGAGGTTCATGTAGATGCAGCACACTGAGACAGGATTTGGCCTTTGATACTACTGTGGCCCATACGTTTCATACCAGTTTGTGGCAAACTGGGTCAAAGTCCCCTCATTTTTAGAACAGTTAGTGGAGGAGAGCAGGTAAAAACATCCCAGATGAAATACAGTATCATTCTTCAGCTGGATCCTCAGCTGGTCATTTTGTCTGCTATGGGGCTGTGGACAACTGCATGAGAAGGATGTTAGGGATCCTCAGGCTATACACATCACACCAGAACACAGCAGCAATGAAGAGTGTGTTTAAAAAAGACCAGCAGAGAAAGGCAAATACAGGGGTGCAATGCCAACAAAAACTTCATTCTATAAGCTCCATGATCTATCAGTTCAGTGTGATCTGCGAAATGTCTTCAGCAAAGAGCAGATATTTTGTGTCAGTAAAATCTAGACACCAAGTATCCAGCCTTTGTACTTTTATAAAGACAGTGTATACTCCACACACACCTTCAGCAGCTTTGCCTTCATGGAGGCTGTGATGGAGGTCGGGTTGATGAACTGGAAGGACGGTGCAGCATTATTGGGATACTGGACAGGGAACATCACCAGCATCCTGACTCTGTGGTTGCCACAGTGCACTGACACGGTACAGCTCCGACTCACTGCATCCATCTGTGAGGAAAAGCAATTGCTCTGTAGTCAGACCTCCAAGGGCTTTTAAACTTAAAGTGGCTTAAATTCATGCTGAGGGACTGATTCGTCTGCACACCCGTAAGACAAAGTCAAGCTGCTCTCAAGGGCAGGGAACACAGTTACAGCAGAAAACCCCAGGCAGATGGGGAGAGACTTGGCTCTCAACAGCAGAACGACAATGCAGCATCCCAGTATCTGGAGACCATGGTCACCCCAGGCAACACCAGCAATCAGGCTCTTCTACCAACAGCCACTGCACCCCAGCCCACTTCACTTGGCCATGTAGAGCTCCAGGCCCAGTGCAGCAGTAACAGGCATCATCTAAGATTCTGTATCACTGTCTCAGAAAACTCCATCAGGATCGTGCCAGGAGCTGTGAAACCCAGGGGTAGGTGAAGGAGACAGGCAGCAGCCTCAAGCCTCCCAGCCCAGTTCAGTGCTGTACCTCCAGCCAGCTGCCACGCACAGAGGAGGGTTTGGAGTGCAAGGGAGATGCCAAAACTGAGGGAGAGAGTGCAGAACAGGGAGGCCTCAGCAGATGGGGTTCAGAAACAGCTGAAATGAGACCAACTGCATGGAACAAGTCACTTTCCCCTCTGCAGTCTAGGCAGAGAGGAAAACACCATTCTGCCTTCTCAAGATCAGCCAGTGTACTTACTGTGCTGAAACACTTCCCTCACTCCCAGTGTCTGGGATTATCCTCTTTCTTACTACCCCTGGCCAAGAGGATCTCTACAGCTTAAAATAAAACTTGTTTACACACAGCAGTCACTGCAGCAAAGAAGGTTCCCCTCCAAAGGCTCTGATGAGCCAGCCTGCCCACATCCCCTCCTAACAAGCCAGCAAAAGGAAACTCTACCTCCACATTGACATTTCGGATCTGCACATTGATCAGTGAAAACTCCTGCTGCAGTGTTTGGGGCAGCCCCAGTTGGTCCGTTTTCTTTCCCACCAGCGGGTCATTCAGGAAATCTTCTTTTAAGGCTGATGGAAAAGATGGAAAACAGGCTGACACAAGCTGTAACAGACACTTTGGGCATGCGATGTCAGGAGGCAGCCAAGAGAGCGGGTTTTCCTCTGCCCTTCTGACACACAGAGGTATGAGTTTTACCTGGCAAAGACCTGCAAGCTGGAGGTCTCAGCTGTTGTTTAGAGGCAGGCTTCTGACCTTTCTCTTTAAAAAAAACAAACCTGTCTGCACACAGGTATTCCCAGGAAGGTTACAAAAGTTGCCTGTACTCTATAGAGCCCTAAAGAGTGCTTCTCTTCACATGAGACCACTTCTCCTCCGTACACAGTGCTGCCAGAATCACAGTCAGCTGAACTGGAGCTTCTCAATTCAGTGTGAAAGAACTGCAGCCAAAGCAGTCTCCAGCAGAAGCTCTGGTTTTTGCGACTAACACCCCCCACCCCCCAACTCTTTAGCTTTCAGGGAAAGCTTCCAAAGCATAACAATACTTTGGGAGAGAGCAGAGAGTTATTTCTGGTCCTAATAGAGGCTTAATTCATTTGTAGCAGCCGTTTACATTTAATGTTGCAAAGCACTCTAGTGCTTTAACAGTCTTTAAAGGCTCATCAAAATGCTGGGTCTAGCTCTCCAGTTTCAACAGTTTTCAGGAGAACAATAATCCCTGAAGGCCAGAATACATTTGAACAGCCAGGCAAGCACTGCAGGACACGAGGAATTACGTTTAAGATAACAAACTTCACTGAGTTTCAGAGGAATTGGCCTCTGCCTGTGGTTGTGCCTGGCATTTGCCTTGTTTCTTGCTATGTACCCCTCTTAGGGCAGGGGCAGCTCCTTCTGAGGGTAGTACTGTAGTACAACTTCTTAAGAAGGCCAAATATATTTCTTGATGATGATTCCAAGGACAGAAGAGAAGTCCTGACTTTTCAGCTGTCATTCTCATACTTGCAATATCACATTGCACAGACTGTTCCTAGCAAAAAAACCATAAATGACAAGAAAAGCAGAAAGTTGACCTTTTACAGGCATTTGCCTAAAAGTTACTGACTTTGCTGCTGGGACAAATATCTGGTATTACTGCTGCCCAGTGGGTTACTGAATTTGGATAGGTAGGATGCTTAGCCACTCATTCCTTTTTCCAATTTTATTACAATGCTTAGCTATACTTCAGAAAAGGGAGCTGAAAAGGAGATTAAAGGAAGATCAGTGGCTCTCAGGGAAGATAATTATTTCTAGCTCGAGACACCACACAGCTTACTGAAAAGCCAGCTCTGAGGTTCCCAGTATGGGCAGCACCCTCCCTTTGTCTTCTCCTCCCATTCCCTTCCAATTAGTTTCTAATCCCCCAAAGCCATGTATTTGTACAGATTCCTAAAGCTCCTCTATCAGCAACAGCAGCAGCAAGGAGAGCTGCACACTGAAGGCACAGCTGGGGGGCTTTCTGATTTACCTGCAGAGTTCTGTTCCCTTAAAAGATCCCCCAAAGTGCTTTACTGTTGTAACATGGAGGCTTTGTCTGCAGTTGAAATGCAGCCACCTCCAGGGTGAAACATCAACAGTCCACAATAGCTTTTAGGCTGAAAAGCACTGAAACTCCTACCTAGGGATTTTCTTGTGCATTAATCCTGCAGTCACGGTGTTTGCAGCAAAATCTACCCTGCTACAGAAAAGCCACATTCATTCCCTTTGGCCACAAGGAAAACCCTACAAGCCTGAACCAAAGCCAGACCCATGAAGAAAGTACATAGGACGTATGGATGTGACCTCATCGGGGGCACTGAAAGAGTTAACTGTCTCCTGTGGAAAAAAGAGAGGTCAGGCAGCCAGAATGAGAATGCTCAAGGCTCCCAGCTGGAGCAAGAGAAGTTGTGCTACCCCAGAAATACTGCTCGTGGTGAGCACAGGTAGCTGGGCTTTTTCTGTCGTATTATAAAACCCTAATGTAGACATAAGCAATGATGTCTTTCAGAAACATGTTTGGTGCCACATGGGACAGGCAGCAGAGAGGAACTTCATTGGGGATTGCTGGGCAGGAAACTTCCAGTTAGGAAGATATGTTTTCATTAAGGTATCTCACAACTGGCTCCTTTATTCAAAGGACAGACATTCGACCACTTCCTCTGCAGTTTCTCAGCAAGTCAAAGGGAGAATCAAATCGCTCCCCTGTAAACCTCTCATGTGGGGATCCATTGTAGCACTGCTACAATACATAAAGGAGTTGTGAATTTAAACCCAAACTAACACAAAGGCATGCGTGCACCCAATTCTTCCTCCTCAGAATAGCTGTAAAAATCTCTTTAGATACCTCTTTCACATGCACATCACCACCGTGGGTCTCAGCTCTTCTCAACTCTTCTGTTCTGGTACTTACACTCTTCAAACACTAACCCCGAATGTTTAACCTGGCTAGAGCCTTAACCACACAAATGGGGAATTCATTAACCTTTGAAACACCACATTGTGCTTTGTGTATAAGGTTTTTTTACGCCAAGATGTGTCTTCTTCCCAACACGAAGACCCTGGTGTTTGAGATTCCACAAGCCATCACTTCTCTCACCTTCCTCATCCCCGTGCCCAGAGTTATGCTGGGGCTCTGTGTCCTGGGGGTGAAGGGTCTTGTCTGGCTCTGGCAGATGAGAAATCCCATCAATGAGGTCCTCAACTCCATCCAGGATATCATTAGCACAGAGCTGAAAAGAACAAACACACCCACATGCTCCAGACAGATGGATTTGCAAGGTAGGTCTGTCCACGCAACAGTCATGGCTAAGACCTTGGCACTGTTTCTGTGCCACTTTCCAGCACCCTCAGCTCTTCACCTCAGGCAGCCTGGCCAAATCTCCTGCTCACTTACAAAGCCACTTAATTGACAGGGCCAGTCTAAGTAACAGAGGTTTTACTTTAATCAAAACTAAAGCTATTATGACTTTAATGCCTTGAAATAATTTGTCAAAACTAGTTTAATTTTTTAGATCAAATATAATAGTAGCATACTTTCTGTGTTTGATATTTACACTCTCGTAGGATCTAGAGACCCAGGTATGTACTAGGGGCCCTTGTGTTCTAGTTTATGCATCAAAATGAGACCACAAAAACCTGTATTTTAAGCTCAGCACAGGAAAACAGGGAAAATGAAGAGAAGAAACATAGGGAAGAGAAAGGATAAGGGTGTGATGCAGCAAATTACAGCATTGGTCACCAGCAACATGCCACCATGTGTGTAGTTTGATCCAGACAAAGACAAGGACAAAAGAGTGGGAGCCAGCAGGGGAAAAGTAAAGGCTCTGACATGAATGAACAATTGATTTAAAGACAGTAAAGAAATCAAATGTTCACAAATATATCAGGTAGGAGCAAAGGGTCATTTTTCATAGAGAAAGTTTGTTACAGACCTGCAGGACTCCTGCAGGATCTGTGCTGGGACACATGCTTCTCAACATATTCATTAAAAACCTGGAATAGGAGGTGAATAGCGACATGACCAGGTTTGCTGATGCCACCAAGTTTTTCAGGGCAGTAACAAGTGTGGCAGACGGCAAACAATCACAGGACCTTACAGGAGTAATTGTATTAAAATGCAAGATGAACTTTGGCTCAGGTAAATATAAAGCAATGCACATGGGGGAAAAAAATGGCAACTTCAAGCTGACTGAGGGAACAAAACGCAGAAGCCAGACCAAGTTGATGTCTTCATGGAATTATGTCCAAAAATTTTAAAACCAAAGTGAGTATCGAGAAATCTTTGGAAAGAACAAAGCTCAGATCCCCATCCCAAAAAGTATATGGTAGAACTGAAAAAGGGTCATGAAAGGCAAAAGGACAATCAAAGTTCTAGTACAAAGGATGGAGTAAATCAAGACCCTTTGACTTGAAAAAGGAGGCAGCTGAGGAGGGATATGATGGAGGTCTACGGAATCATCAGTACCATAGAGAAGATGGCTCATTTCGTCTTCAATGTAATGTAATTAGCAGGTTGCAAAATAGACAAATGAAATTAGCCAGTTTTCCACACAAGATGCAGAAAAGCCATGACCCTCCTTGTTGACAGGACGTTTAAGGTGACAAAAATTCAGACAGGTCCAAGAAAACACAGAAAAGTCTATGGAAGTGAAACTCATCAAGCTCTGTCAAATACAAAGATGGCAGACTCAATGAGCCTCTAAGCTGCAAACTGCAGGAGGCTGGCAGGGCATTTGAGAGGAACATCACTCCATGGCTGCCTTGTTCTTATGCCCTTCTAAGAAGAACTGACAGGGCCATATGGGCCACTGTGACCACACGAACCTCTGGTGTGACCCAGCACAGTTGTTCTAGTAATTGCATCAGCAATCTGTCACTGCTGCACAGAGCAGAACCACAGGACTCACACCATCTGCCCCACGCTCAGAGGCAAAGGAAACAAGGTGAGGAAGTGGAGGGCACAATCCCCTACATTTACCTGATACCTAAAATGCCAAGAAATACCCATACAGCCATGGGGGTGGCATCTTCAGAGGCAATGCAAGCAGTAACTGGCCTCTACCTTCCCCAAATGACTTCTATTCTCACTATTAGGTAACAAAGCAGCCTTGCAATTCCACAGAAGCTTTTGAGGCACAGGCTCAGAGAAGCCCCATCAGAGGTCTCCCTGGGGATGTTTTTGGGCTGGAGCTGAAGAGAAAAGTGAAGTGGCAGCTGGCTGCTGTATCTGCAGCTCCAGGATATCAGAGTGGTGACAGAGTGCAACAAAAGGGAGGTGAATCCAGCCTGTAAGAAAACTGTCTACTGTTCAGAAGCAAACGTGTTCACATACCCTCTGCAACTGAGAGTCAATGCGCCACATCCGCAGAGTCTGATCCCGGGACCACGTAACCAGCTGGTAGTCTTTGGAACCTAAAAAGGACAGAAATTATTAGAGATCCCATTGGAAAACAGCCCTGTGTTCAGTACAAACAGATTCAAATAAGCCAGCAGGGACATCCAATGGGCAAGGCACTAAACTGAAAGGTAGAGCGAGTCTTTCTCCTTTGAATTGGCCTTTGTGCCTTCCTGCACAAGAGTTACCACACCCCTAAACAGGATGCAATTTACAGGCTGAAAGCACAAAGCAAGTATAATGACTGTGATGCAAGTTTTCCAACGAGGAATGAAAAAGATCTACAACAACATTTATTTAAATAAAAGAAACAATATTGTAAAAATAAGTGTTTCTCAACTGTAACTGGAAAGTAAAATTATCTCAGCTCAACAAATCTGTTTCAAGATGCAGATGTTTCAAAACATTTCTAAGCTAAGAGAAGCTGGTTCTGCCTTCAGTTTTTTCCCTTCTGACAGAGTTGGGTCATGCCAAGACAAGTCCAGGTTGTAAGGAAATAGATCTAGCCACATACTATCTATCAACAGATAGAGGTACACAGACTTATTTATGTCCATGTTTAGGTCTTGTGATACAGTTTTAAGTTTCCCTTGTCAAACAGCTGCTATGCTTAAAGAATTTGCTGCTGCACAGCTGCCTCCTACACCCCTCTGCTGAGGCACAGGGGGTGTCTAAATACAGCACAACAGACTCTTTGGAAGGAAATTTGTGCTATCTTGGTTGTCTCCACACTGAAGCAGACTTGGAATGCTTGTGTGATTGATTTATGTTGCTTGAGACGAGCACAACATCCAGCATTGGGTATGTATCTATTAGCTAAGACAACCAACTGTGGCACAAGCCTGCTTGAATGTTCATTCACAAACTGCCTTAGATTGTGCCTCCAGATCCTAACACAGTTTTCTGTTGCTCTCCTCTTTTGAAAGAGGAAAAGCAAGACATAGAGAAGCTGACAACTGAATGGTCCCAGCAGCTGGACCAGCACTTTTACACAGCATGGCAAAGCTGTAGCACAAGTGACACTAAAGCCAGACGTGCATGTGCTGTCAGTGGCAGCTGAGGTGCTGGAAACAAAGCTGTGCTCTGTGTGGTTATCCAACCTCTGGCATGGAATTTCCTATACTTATCTGCTTATGTTAGAAAATTCAGTCAGGACTGAATTCTAACAGCAGCCTCTCTATCCCAGTGCTCTGTCCCTCCCCTGCCTTGGCCAGCACACACATAAGGTGGGTTTGATGGGTCTGAGGTCTGGGATATGCTGGATGCTGCTGATCCAGGCCATGATGTGAGGGGTTAACTGGTTAGCCTGCAGCTCTGAGCAGGGGAAGGGTGCCTGCACTCATCCACCTATCTAATAGTTTGCACAATTTATTCTGAAAGATTAATTTAAAAATAGACTCACAGGAGAGCGGAAGCAATGAGAGTCACTGCTGACCCACTCAGCATTTCGTAGATTTGCTTTATTAGCATGGAAACAAGAAGGTAGTGCTTTTGTGGGTGCTGCCATAAAACCAGTACAGAACAGCTGTAGCAGGAGTGAGGGAGTGGGGCAGGAAATTGCCAGGGAAGGGCAAGAGTCAAACAGCAGCAGCATTGCAGTCAGGAGCCAGGTCTTCACACCCCTAGTTCAGTGACAGCCACCATGCAGGAAAGAGAGCACATCCGGCCCTGAACTCACCTTCTTTCTGCTTCCTCCACTGAAATTCCAGCACCACATCATCATGTCCCACAAAAGTGTGAACAGGTGTGTTCAGGTCAAAGACATTCCACAGGAGGAGACTGTTCTCCCGGCGGAGTTGGGGGACCATCACTGTCACCAGCCCATTGCTGAAAGGCTTGAGAGAGAAACACCTTTCCAGTTACCCTTGGAGTTACCCTGTGTCCCAGCACAGCTCCCATGCTGCTGTTACCATACTCTAATTTCCCCCTTTTCCCACCAAAGTGAATGCAAAAGTTTTAAATGAGCTCAGCACAAATAGAAACAGGCCAAAACCTGGGAAGGTCCAAGGAAATTGCTGTGCAAAAACACTGTCTTTCAGGGGACAAGATGCAGTACATCAAAATACTCAATGCAACTCACTTCAGATGAATAATTTTTTTTCTGCTGTTTCCTGACTTTTTAGCTTTGAGGCTGGAGGGAATTCACCACTGACTTTTCACAGCGGATCCTTACTGCAATCTGCCTAGAGCTGCAAGAACTGCTACCTGGGGACTGAGTCCCAGCAGCTCCTGAGGGTCACAGGGGAACCAGGAACCCAATCCTACACCCCTCACTGTGAGGATGGGGAAGGGGGATCAAAGATTCAAGACAGCACTGGCTTCAGGCTGCATTCAGATGTCTGGGGAAGAGAACAGTTATGACTGATGTTAAAAGCCTTAGCTTCACATGGCTGGGTGCTTGTTCACCCCTCCTGAGTTCCACCCCATAGTGGATGGTGCTTTTCTAGGCCTTTTAAGCACCAACAGGGATTTTAAAAATCAACTTAGTAGTGTCCAGCAGTAGAACTGGTGAGAAACCCTTCAGCAGTTCTTTACTTAACGTCCCTTTGTGCATTTCTCTCAGAGCACAAGTGGAGCTGGTGGGACTTTCTTACTCACCGTGTATCTTGCCTTCCAGACAGGAACCTGGCAGGGAAGGATATTGAGGTATTTCCGAGGCTGACGGTAATCCCAGAACTTTAAAAAAAAACCACCAAAAAACAAGAGAAAGGCAAGCAAAGGCAGGAATCAGCTGGCTATACTTTCAGAGTGTAGTTTTCCACGTCGCTTGCAGAGAGAACAGACCAAAAAGCATGCCAGGGTGCCCACAGCATCATTAGTAATCCCATTCATTAACAGCAGAGATGGCCTCAAAGGACAAATACCAAGCTATCAGCATCTGGCAGCATCCCTTAGACAAGGAGTGACTTGGGGTCATATTCACAGTGATCATAGCTTGAGTAATTAGAGCAGGGACAGGCAGCCTGCTTAGGCTTTCAGAGTTACAAGGTACCCTGCAGGCTCCCAGCCAATGTGCCAGTCCAGGCTGGAGGCAGGCCCACCCTGCTGTTACTGCTAATTTTCTAATGAAGAATCTAACCTTTTGCTTTGCTAGAATACACATCACCTCAGAGCTTAGCTCAATGTGAATGTACTCCATTTGGCTGACATACAAAGCCCACTGTTTCCCCACAAGTAAAAGGCTCTGCACAGCAGTGCTTGCAGGCAGCCTCTTATTGATAAGCCTGTTCAGCATGAATTTGGAAACCTCAGGGGCTGAAGTATGCCTTCCTCTGTGTTGCTGTAATCAACTGCATTTCAGGGAGAAGGATCTTCTGGCATGTGTGGTCAGCTCCCTTTTAGCAAGCAACAGGCAGAGGTGGTTGTTTTCAGCTTCAATACTGTCCTAATCACCACAAATATGTGGCAAACATAAGTGCATCTATCCTTCCATGATTCTTTGCCTGTCCAGAAAGAGTAGTCCTGTCCCAACACACACACACACGTGGCCAGAAACCAAATAATAAGGATCCAGATCTCACTCCCCAAGATTTCAGCAGCACTAGAAGGGGATCAGCTCCACCATCGTTTCACCCCCAAGCAGGAGTCCCAGAAGCAACACTTACCCTGACAGAGTTGTCCTGGCTGGAAGTGGCCAGTGTATACTCATTGTCAGGATGCCAGTCCAGACCGTGGATTTTGGACAGATGAGCTGCCAAATACTCTACTGCAGTGCTGGGTTTCTGCAAGGAGAAACATTTTCCTTCTTAGCACAGGACTCCTGAAATTTGGTCTAGTTCTTTGGCATAAAAAGAGACACTTTAACAAGGGCAAGAGAGGTAGAACAACCTCCTGCTGGGGAACAACAAATACTTCAGCAAAAGTTGTTGAAGCTACGGGTCTGTGAAGGTGTGGCAAGTTCCAGTCACCAGGCACAGCCCCGAATGCCACTTTATACTCAGTAAAACAGTTAACTACTATGAGATCAAAGTGAAAATGTTCATGGGCACAGTTTCTGGGGAAGGAGGCTCTCTACATACTCTCTTCATGTTCATGGATTCCCAATTTTCCCTAGTTTAAACTCACCCACATGAAGGATTTTGGATAAAGTAGTATGTTTTCTTGGTATTTATCTGTGACCACAGGGGTGTCTGCATCAGGTAGGTGGGAATATGCACAGACTGCTCAAACCTCCCTCATCTTACCCTTTTGTCCCAAATTCGAACATCCCCATCATGGCTTGTTGCTAAACAGTTGGCATTCTTCTTGTTCCATTTCACCTGGGAAGCTCCAGCTGCAGCACAAACAGTGCAGGTCAAAACATGCAATGAAAAAGAAAATGGCACAGTAGTCCCTTGACCTAGGCCTAGAGCTGCTCTTAGCCCAGGAAAAGCAGTTCAGAGAAAGGATATCCAAGAAGCCAGCATGAAGGATGGCACAAAAATTATTAACTCCTGATTCCTTAGTGTAGCATTTGTGTCCTCAGGACAGCAAAGCAAGAGGGTTCCGGTTGCATGCCTAGAATCTTCATCACAACTTCCAGCCAGGGGTAGTACCCCATAAAAATAATGATGTCCATTAGCTCAGATGGAGAAGTTTCCTCCAGACAAGAGCTGCAGGTTCAATGCCTCCCTCCCAAATCACCTCACTTTTCATTCAAGTTATTTCCAAGTGCTTAAGGCCTGATTTGTCTCCCCAACGTCCTCCTCTGCTGCTATACAGGCAACTAGCACTATTGATCTGGGATTAAAATACAGGTGTAGGAGAAGGCTGCAGTGCAGGTGGATCTTGGGGTATGCCAGCTGGATGTGGACTTGCTGGGTGGACCAGAAAATCCACCTGTCAAAATACACCACAGAAGTCAAAGACATCGTTGGTACCATAGAGAAACTGGATGATGGTCCAGATATGATTATATGCAATATCATGAGGGACTCAGTAAAGTCAGAAGATGGTTGGTTATTTCTAGTAGGAAGCAAAGCACAGGTTGAGTTAATGTGGATTGTTCGAGTATTTTAAGAGAAATGCACATTTTGCTCATCCTTATTCTGCCAGTAGTTTCAAAACCTTTTAAGCTATCAGAGAGGTGAGATCCATGAGAAAGCTAAACAGATCTTGGCCTGCTGCTACTCCCCACCTCCACTGCCCACCTCCTGCTGCACAGTGAGCAGATTCATCCTGACAACCTGGCAAAAAGCTAGTCCAGGGGATAAAAAGCTGCAAATAGACTGCCAGTTGATTGATTTGACCCGCTCACTGGAGGGCACAGAAATGTCTGGAACAGCACTAAACAGCATGGGGCACGGAAGGGAGGAAGGGAGGAAGGGAGGAAGGAAGGGAGGAAGGGAGGAAGGAAGGAAGGAAGGAAGGAAGGAAGGAAGCAAGGAAGGAAGCAAGCAAGGAAGGAAGCAAGCAAGGAAGCAAGCAAGGAAGCAAGCAAGCAAGGAAGCAAGCAAGCAAGGAAGCAAGCAAGCAAGAAAGCAAGCAAGGAAGCAAGCCTTCTGGGGAGCTGGCTGCTGGGCTGCCTCAGCCATAAAACCTCACCCCAGGCACCAGAACTGAATGCAGCTTCCCTCTGACTCAGTAAGGTTTTTGCATTTCTGTGGCAGAGAGGTTTGCTGGCTGGGAGGGGAGCGGGAGTGCAGATGTGTAGCCTAAGAAAATGTAAGCAGCAGAGCATGAGAGATACACATTGTGAGGATTCTCTAACACTGGGGACAGTAACTCGTGAAAAGAAAGTTTTGCTCATCATCTGTGCCCAGTCCAGGCTTGCAGCTGGTGAGGACTGACACACAGCACTTGCCAGTGGGCAGTATTGCAGGACACTCACACTGCCAGCAGCCAAGAGCAGAGCCCAAAGAGAGCACCCTGTGACACCTCTGCAGCTCCCTGCAGGTTGCAGGTGCCCCAGAGAAGCAGATACAGTCAGCTTATGTACCCAGCCCCTCTGTAAAACAGGGGACAGGGTGACACTGCCTGGGGTGCAGTTTAGTTTCTCAGCTGGTTCAATCAAACATAAAGGGACCTGAGGAAAGTACAGACAAGCAACCCATGACAAGCAGTGCAGCAGAGTGGTTAAGCAGGAGGAAGCCTCCATGTGGCTGTTCACCAATGTTAGGACAGCCAGTCCAAGTACCACAACTGCCCTCCAAGCCTGGGAACCTCCAAGGGCTCCACATCTCTTCTGAACTGTGCTCCTCTAAAAGGAGTTGTGAAGTGGAGCCTCTCAAGCTGCTCCTACCCAAGACCATCACACATGGTGGCGCTTCTATACTTTGACATGCCCAGCCTTGGAGCATGAAGAGGGGGGAGGAATAACAGTAGGGGCATGCAACAATAAGCTTGTTTAATGCCTACATCACACATACATGTCAAACTTACCGACTGCAGAGAGTGAGACCGTGGGCTTCCTGGTGTCTCTGAAATACAACATGGCTAATGTGAGAACCCACAGCACAGTCCACCCTCCTCAGTGAGATCCTTGCTGTTCCATGACTAATTTTACTGCTGCCTTGGGACCTAATGTGTCTTTGGCTCACCAAAACACACCAGTATTAAATGGAATAAAGGTGACCAACTGGAGGACAACAGCCATCCTGGAAGTGTTCAAAACCAGGCTGGATGGGGCACTGAGCAACCTGATCTAGTAGAAGGTGTTCCTGCCCTTGCCCAGGTGATGAAACTACATGACCTTAAGGTCCCTTCCAAACCAAGCTGTTCTATGATCCTGTCTTGCCACCATATACAGCAAGAAGTTTAGGACATAGGATAGAGCTGGAGTGGACTAGAGGGGGGAGAAACATGTGCAAAGTGTGTCATGTTGCAATTGGGTAGGTCAGGAAACTGGGTCCACAAATTGTTGCTGTAGAAAGCAACAAAACAGCCTTTCCCAGAAGGATTAAAAGGAACAAAAAGAGCTGTGGAAATACTCGACAAAAACCACCGATGTGTTTGTCAAGCCTTTGCAGACCCTGATTCAAGGCAGATGGAGCAGTGACTCCAAAGCCAAAAACTTCATGTCTAGCATATAGTAACAAAATTAGTAGGAAATAAGCTCAGCTGTGTGCAGACAAAATTCTGTCTGCCTGCAGACCAAATTTTGTGGTGGCACAAGCTGATGTGGCACCATAACAACTCTTAGCATCCAGGACATGGATGAAGGCAGTAATCCAGTTCCTGACCTTGCTCCTCAGGCATTCACCTGCTCTTTCATGAAAAGTGACAGTGAAAATAAGGAATATAGTCTTCAGCTTTTTCTGAAAAGCAGAACAATTTCTGGAATGGACTGTACCTCCCCCTCTAAGAATTTCTGCCTAATAAAAAAAGTTACTGTGTATGAAAAATTAAGTGGGGAATTTCCAATTGCCCTTACTGCCGGGCTACTTTCCTAGGGTGTCATTAGAGACAGTCACTTCAGCAGGATGGTTATTTGCTCGAGGCCAGCAGCACCAGGTCCTTGGTGCCCCAGCAATCTCAGAGCCTTTCCCAGCAGCACAAGTGGGATGCAGAGACTCATCCCTAAGGAAGCCTTTCTGGTCAAGTGATACAGGCAGATACACAACTATACAAGGGCACAATAGTTAAAAGAGGGCTTCTGATAACAACCTTCAGAGACCTCTGTTTTTCGACTTGGTACTAAGATAGTATCACAGGAAAACACAACCAGCAGTTATTGTCTGTGTCTTTTAATTACACATTAATAATATATTGTCATTCTCAAGCACCATTTAACCAAGTATCTAAGCGCTTCTTCATAGGAGCTAAACAAGCCTCAGGGTAGCCTGGTGCAGTGGGGTTATATAATTATCCTCCTATTATAACTGAGCAAGCGAGGCAGAGAGGAACAAAGTGACTTGCCAGGGGTCATAAAGAGTTGTTGTACAGCCAGCAAGAGAACCCAGCAGACCCAGTGCCAGGACCTTGCTTCTCGGGTGTAAAATATGGGATCTAAATACTGGTGGGGTTTGGATATATAGTTGGAAATATCTGCTGCCCTGAAAATACTCATGATAGAAAGCACCAGGAATCAAAGGAAGGCACAAAGAGGAAAACCTTCCTGAATACCAATGTCAGTCTTCCCATCACTGAGGAAGAACCAGCAACAATCACTGAATTTAGGGGAAAATGGCTACAGTATCATGAAATGGTGCTTGTTCACTCAGCTAAAAAAATCCAAGAGGTTGAGGAACACCCTTGAGCTCCAAGAAAAGCCCCCAAGGAAAGATTTGAAGTGGGTAGGGAGTGAAGCTAGACAGCATTTTTTCAAAACAGGAGCTCTTTAACTGTAGTTTAACTGTACCACTCTACTGTCCTTCACTGACTGTGAACTGGCTTGAAAATAGGAACAGAAATCATCTTGGGGGACAGTGGCAAGTGGCTGAAGCCCTGCAGTGCAGAAACATACTGATTCTTACTTGATGTCCCAGATGTAGATGTATGTGTCCACAGAACTGGTGACCAGCAGGTCTGGCTCAAACACTGCCCAGTCCAGGTCGCTGCAAATGCAAAATCATGGTAGATCAGTAAAAGAAAAGCACACAGTTTTCATCAGCCTCTCACAAGTCCTCTGTACATTCTCTGACATATTCATAGCAACTCCACAACATCTACTGAAACTTTTTAAGTAACAAGCAAGATCTTAATAATTTCTCTAAGTAAATTCCAAGAAGCAATGAAATGCTTCTAAGTAAATTCCAGTGAACCATCCTCCCAGCCCTGAACTTTACAGCTATCCTGTGTGTGCTTTTTCCTCCACAGGCAAAGAGACACTGTTTCAGTGAGTTCCCAGTTACCACACTTCCTTGGCATCAACCCCTCACTCTGGGATGCCTCCACGTTTGGAACACCAAGTGTACCTGGGACACAAACAGCCTCCAGTCAGTCCAAACAACTGCCATTTAAAGGGCTGCAAATACTTTCCACAGTCAGGAGCTGGAGTAAAAACAGTCTTTCAGCTGCATTTCCAGCCCATGGTTGAAATACAACCTTGGAACCAGAGGCAGAAACCTCCTTGCACCACTGTAACACTTGGTCTTTGGGATTACCTGCTTTAATTAAGCTGCTATCACACAGAAACACAGCTGGGATTCAATTTAATAAACACACTATCTGTTTCCCAGATGATGGCTGCTGCTTACTACAAGGACAGCAGCCTAAGGCAATGACAGTCAAACCATCAAGGGCTAAGTTGATATACTGGGGGAGGCATGAGGGGGTGAGCCATGAGGGGGTGAGCCGCCTCACACATGATGTCATCACCAAATGGAAAGGCAGTCCAGTCCAGAAAAGTGAGTAAAAACAGGCTCAGATCAGAGCCTGTGCATGGCCAGGACTGAAACACTCAGCTTCTAAGTAACAATGCATTGTTCTCCACCCTGCAGCTTATAGCACCACTTGCTCCTCACCTGATCACACGTGTGTGTCCTTGCAGCGATGTGCAAACTTCCCCATTACCTTCCTTCCACTTATACAGGTCAACTCGCTGATTACTCTGAAATTAGATGGAAGAAAGGAGATACAGTCTGAGACCAACAAGATAGGACAGGGATCTGTGTGTTAGGACCAGGTTCCCTTCACTTTGAACAACCTCAGTTAACAATGAGTCACGCTGTGATTAGCAGAGTCCTTGCCCAAAGCAGGAAAGCAAAGATGAAACTACAGGCTGCAAGGACTCTCAAAAGCTTACACTTTAATTAACCTGCTTAAAATTGGAGATAAACCAGAATGGGAGGAAAAAAAACCCATCATATTGCAAAATGTTTCCATTAAATTGTGTTCTCAGAGCTTTTACTTCCTTATATGCTCTAACTGCAGTCAACAGGCAGCCAAATTCTCTCTGCAGGAATACCCTGCTAGTCTGTTCAGATTCAACCTGAGTTTTCAGTGAGGGGGATGACAGATTACCACTGGTTCTCCTCAACACTCTCTCAATTCCCTTCTGGGATAATCACAGCCATTGCCAAGCACAAACAATACAGTTTAATGGCTTCGAGGTCACCTCCTCAAGGGTACTTCCATCCTTGCCAGCCCCGTAGAAAATCTTTAAGTGCTTATCACTTACTGTAAACCACAAAGGCAAAACAGATGGATCAATGACATTATTTAGGGTTTCTTCACTCATTCCAGGAATGAATCCTTGCCCAAATGCAGCCACACACAAAGTTACTTGAAACTAGTTTTGTGCTGTAAGTTCATGTTCTGTCTCAGTCAAGGTTCACTTCAGCTCAAGCCAACTCCAATCTTTCTTATGGCAGGAATTGCCTTTTTGGGTGCATATATAGCATGAACCACATGTGGGTCTTTGGCAAGGACTGGAAATTCATGTTGATTTTGCAAAACCAGAAGGAATAAAATATCAAATTCTGATCTTCATTAGCCCCTTGTTTTCAGACTTACAGGAAGATGAGGGAAAATATAATAGATAAGTGACTTTATAGAAACACGGAATCATTTAGGTTGGAAAAGACCTCTAACAACATTGAGTCCAACTGTTATCTTACAACTTTTGTGGCAGGGGTTTTTTCCTGTGATGGTGGATTTTCTTTCTAACACTAAGCTGCTTCATGTGAATTTCAAGTTGCAGATAAAACACCACGGCCTGCCTTTAAATGGAAGGTCTCCTCCTAACCCAGCAATACATGGCATTTCTCTAACTGATCATAGCAGGGCTGCACAAGACCTTGGGGCAAGAAAAACTCCTTGCATGCTTCTCACTGACAGAAGGATTTAAGGGGTAGAGTAAAATTACCCAATGGGATTTATGCAGGACTCCAGAGATAAGACAGAAAATGAGGATCACCAGAGAGGCTGCTCCTCCCAACAGGAGGATTTTCTCAAAAACTGTGGGTTTTGTGATAAGTATCAGTATTCACTTCCAACAATTTCATCACTCTCTTGTTCAAGCATCTGTGGCCACACAAAAGAAGTAACAAGGATCTAGGGCTGAAAACAACAGCATTTCTGAAACAACAGCTTAGGAGTCCTCAGAAACGTGCTTGAGCCAGAGGGCAGACACAGCCAAGCACAGTAAAAGGACACGCTCCAGCTCTTCTGGAAAGAAGTTAAAAAAATGAGAAGCCCTTATCCAAACACAAGGACAGATTCCCCTCTGCCTGCACCACTTCCAATTAACAGGACAGGACTGCAAACCAGGTGAGGTTGCTGGCAAACAGGACAGTAGCCTTTCACACTCCCCTTCCACCCACAGGGATGCAGAGGGGTAGAACTCTCGGGCTGTCTACAGTACAGTGAGCTGGCTGTTTTTGACCCAAACTGGAAAAGCTGCCTGATCTTCCTCACCTGATGTGTGTCAGCAACTACACCTAAATCCCCAGAGCATCTCAGCATGTTTGTTAATAAACAGGAGCAGCAAGGTTTGATGCCAGCTATGCCCAGTTTCAGTCTGGACCAAGATGGGCCCATCCCTGTGTTTGCTCAAAGCAGCAAGAGACAGGAGTGCTCAGATGGCTGAGATGGACACAGCTTCCCTCTGCAGCAGAGTCCTGCTCAGATCAGCATGAACCAATCACTGGATATTGTCTTCAGTGTGTCTGAGAAGCAGCTTTCCTACTCCACTTGTGGCTTGTCCACTGCATTTCTTTACTTGGTTTTGATTTCCACAGACTGTGCCCAAAAGTGGCACTGAAGGACACCTTTTTGCTAGTTTTACTAACTCTCCACTCAGGAGCAGACCACTGCTGAAGGCACCTTTAATATGTCAGTCATGTGCCAGAGCTGGGAGGAGACAGGCTGGGGAATGTCAGAAAGCAAACAGGCAGAAAGCTCACAGCTGACAGCACCAGTCCACTTTCAAAATTGCCTTTAATTACAATCCTGCCAGTCCAGGAAGCAAAAGGAACAAAAATCCCAAGAAATCACCTTCAGCTAAGTATTCTCTCAAAATAATAGATGAAACCTCTCTATCCCTAGCTATTCCAGGGCTCTCAGGCTATGAAAGTGAACACAACAGGCAGAAAAGACACCTTGCCCTGGTGCCAGTTGCTGTGGTGCTGTGGTTGATGGCCCAGACTGCAGTCAGCAGAGTTCAGGGCTCTGGGTGAACAAGCTGCAGAGCATGACAGACCAAGTACAGAGCAGAGCCAAAAACTGCACTCAGTCTCACATGGCCACTACTGTTTCTTCAGCCCAGCCCATTTACTTCTCCACACATGGAATAAGAGCTCCTTGGCAATCCAGTCCATGTCCATCTGCAAACCCTGACTGTTACAGCAGTGAGCCAGTATTGACTTGTGCTATTTATGGACTGCCTGGTGCACCACAGCCCACCAGCAAGGCAGGGAGGTGAAAAACAAAACAGCACAGAGCAAGAAATTCGGGACGTGCACAAATCCTGTAACAGAATGGAAGGTAGAAATACAGCACATCCCCCCTTCCCTCCAGAAAAGGACCACTTGGATGCCTGATTTATTTGCCAAGGTGTTTTGCAAACGACGACCAAGCAAAACCAGATTCAACCTTGGCTGACCAATAACCGAGAGTCACCAAGCCAAACCTCACTGGCAATAAATCAGTCAGGCCTCGATCTTGCAATGTGACTTGCAGAAGCACATCTGTGCCAGCTCCACACAGCCCTCCAGAAGCTCACCCATGAGAGATCAGGCCAGGAGACAGCTTCTGAACGAGTGAACTTACCGAAGCTGCAAAGTAGTATGCATAGCTGTCGTGTGGGTTCCACTGCACTGCCCCAATGTCCCACTTGCTCTGCCGGGAGATCTTCCGATGACCCTCGTTTGGTGCATCCAGGTTGACGATGTAGAGGAAACGGCGGCTGCAAGACACACGGACTCAGAGGGTCTGCATCTCTGTTATGGATTTAAAATCTTGGAATTTTTCTTCCATCTACCAACCCTGTGCCTCAGAGGGATCACCTTCTCTCTTTCTTCAGCCATGGAACCAGGAAAAGAGACTGCCTGCCCCACAGAAAAGAATTCCACCTGGCCCCCTCATGAACTGCTAACAATGGATCATTTGCAGAAGCTGCCTGGGGCACACCTGACTCCTCAGGCTACAAGCTGCATGTGGGGAACTTCTGTGAGATAAGAGAGGTTTCCTGTCTTCACACCAGTGACTCAGGTGTGATAACACTCCTCAGGGGAGCCATCAGCACCTCCACACCCAGCCTGAGGGGTCATGTCTGCTAATGGGCCATCAGGGATTCCAAAAATATATCAGAGTGTAAATCACCCATTGTGAAACTCCCTGCCCTGGGGGAGGTACTGGGCACTCCCACTTGAGCCTAAGCATATATAAACTGGGGTTTTGGGACTGAAGCTGGTCAGATCCAGAGGAGGACCAGAGCCTCAGCAGGACTGTGACTGCCATTCTTGACCAGACTGGTACCATCACCCTCACCAACAGCTTTCTTCTTTCCTCTTACTTTGTACCTAGGAGGGCCACGTGGTGCTCAGCACAGGGGCTGACAATCACCATTCTGTTCCTGCCCCAGGCTGCTGGGTTACACATTTGTTTTCTGTGGGTTAAAGGGACTTCTTTTTTCCCCCCTCTGTACTCTTGTACTGATTGTGCTCTTTTTACTAAATTATAGGTCTGACTTACAATCTGTTTGTGAGTTGGATTCATTCCTCCTGCTGGTTTATCTTTAAACCAGCACAACCTCACAAGACTGATCTCAAAACCTCACAGGGAGCTCACAGCCTTGTGTCCAGAGGCACAACAATCAAAATAAGTGAAGCATTTCACAAGACAGGTGAAAACACTGTTCCTGAGCATGTTACATTTGACCACATACTTCAAAACTGGCCACCAAAAAGACCCCCCACAAAAAAATAAACAACCCAAAAAAGACAAGACACACTGAAATTAGACAGGATCTGCTCAGCCCTCAGAAAAATCTAGATAACCAGGATACAAAAGGAAGTGCTGGAAAATGGTACAAATGCATCCGAACAGGCTTTTCTGGCCTAATGCTGCAGCAAAAGAGCCGGACTGGCACAGGGCTGGGAGTGCAATGCAACAGTTTCAGCCTGGAGGGGCTGCTCTGAGGAAAAGTTAATGACGCTGGACAAACATAAGATGACTCTCTGTCGTGGGTGTGTCTTTCCACACTACAATCTGGGGGCTTGGTTCTGCAGACAGTACAAGGACACCTGCACAGAACTCCTGCTCAGCTGCAGCAGCTTGTTAAGGTGGGCAGACACAGTGCTGCACTGATCTGCTTCTATTACTTACCTAAGCTAACACTATATACAGCAGAAATAACTCTGCCTGATGGCAAACCTGAGCTCGTACATCCTGCTGGATGTGGCCAACCCCACAAAGCAAGGTATCATCCAGTGTGATGCATCTTACAAGGAAGAGAAACTGCCCAGAAATAATTGTGAGCCAGCTGAAACCTACAGAAGACCAGCATCAAAACATACTGAACCCTACATAATTAACCACACCAGCATCACCTGTATCAGCTGTGTAGTGAGCAGAGAGCTGCTCTGAGGATTGGCCATTTTCCCAAGAGAAGGGGCACAAGGAACATCTTTGCCACCTTTCCAGATCAAGGTCTTCAGGGCTCCCTGCTCTGAACAGCAAAGATGCTGAGTCCTTTGAGGTTCTCACACAGCTTTAAAAGAAAGGAAGCAGCTGATCATGCAGAAGCTTCAAAAGCAGAGGGCCACAGATTCAATGCCTGAATTGCAGACAGGCTGTCCCCAGCTTGCTGTTTGTCCAAATAAACAAGCTGTGAAACTGTGCAAGTGTAAGGAGGAAGAAACAACCCAAGTTAGACCCAAATCAGCTGACAAGCTGGTTATTCCTGTGCATGGCAGCCAGACTAAGGGTTTACATGGAAGCAAGTGGCTTTCCTGAGTTGTACCAAAGGACCTGTTGCCTCTAAGACTGACCAAAGATCAGCTACACCTACATGATCCTGAATTTGAAGTGAACATCCTAATTCACGTGGTAATTTTGCCACTGACAGGGGACAGGAACAGTTGTTAGTTCTGAAAGGCAGGAGCTGGGCAGGCACTGCTGAGGTAGTTGAAGACTTGCCCTGGAGGTATCAAGCCTTCTTGGTAACTTGGGCAGCTTGGGAGTCTTATGGCACCTACTGCTCTAGTTCAGTATCTTCCCACACCGAACCAGCAGAGGAGCAGCTCAGAGAGCCCAATGGGGCAAGTTTTGTCATAGGAAATGATCTAATCTGTATTTCAAGCAGAATTCAGAAACAGTACTCCATCTCCCATGTGGGGATTTGGGAAAGCATGTATCAGGAAAGCCACAACAGTATTTTATTGTGCTGTTGTCGCTGTCTCTCCGCTCTGTATCCCATTGGGAACACGACCCAGAATCCCTTTCATCAAGCCTTGAACAGAATTCAGCAGCACCTTTCTGAAACAATCCACCAGCCCTTGAGCTGAGGTCAGCCTGAAGGCTGCAGGTCTGGCTTGTGGCAATGACTGTCACACTCACCCCGAGAGCACTGCGCGCTGTCCCAGGCAATCCACTGACATCGCGGTTGCCTGTTGGAGAGAAACACAGAACAAAACTAAGTGATACCTGTCAGGTCAGCTGCTCAGTCAAACACATGGCTCTGGGGGGGAGTTCAGCAAAGCCTGCCAGCTCATCTGCCAGGGATGGCAGAAGTAACATCGCCTTAGAATAGTACAGATGGATTATGGGGTGTAGATGGTTTTGGGATGGAGGACAGCACACAGAAAACATCTTTGTTAGCATGAACTGAGGACAAGACCTGGCAGACACCATTACTAAGACCTTGCTCCCTTCTCCCCACTGTGGCAATCACAGCTGCAGCCTTTCAATCAGCAACTCTAATAATCTGTATTAATCAGCCTCTGCTCCTGCTCAGGAACTTTCTCAGTCTCTTTCATTGCAGGGTCAGATTTAATTATATACGTACTAAGATAGAAGTGCAACCATTTGTATATGGCTGGTCTCCAAAAATGAGAGCTAGCCAAGAGGCATCAGAATTTACTTTGGCATTGCATGTAAAGAAGGCTACAAGATAACTTAAAGGCCATTAGGAAAAAAAAAAGGAAAAAAAAAAAAAAGCACTGTTTGGATATTGTCTCCTCCTCTTTGTTTAGAATGGAATTGGCTGATCATCTCCTTTAATTGCCAAGAGAATAAAGGAAAATCTTACTTGGAAAGCTGAACAGTTCAGCCTATAAACATAGATATGACTTCAATACAGTTTTTAGCATTCACAGTACAAAACCAGAATATGTCCCACATTCTTCACAGTAACTGCTGTCATCTTCAAAGCCGCCTCTCTGAAGGCTCAGGATGTATCTCCTGCTGCTGTTCTGGATTTTAAATGCTCTCAGTGTGGATGTAACAAGACTTCAGGATGTCCTATGGTTAACTACTTACAAGCATCACTAAAACCTGACAGACAGTACAGCAATCCCACTCAATTTCAGTCAGATTTGACAGTAAAATAACCATCACAAACCCAAGCTTTTTCAGCCTGGGCCCCATTCTTTCCTTGCCACAGTGAGGGAAAAACAGCATCACAGACTCATTCTTCACTAGAGTCCCTGTGTCCAAGAGCTACAGTTGCCTGCAGAGTTTCAGCTGGAGCCCACTTCTGCTGTTCCAGGAATGACCTGCTTTCATTGTATTTTTCCTAGGTAGCAGACCTAGTCTTCTGGCAATGTTTCCCTAGTCCTAAAACTAATGCTGTAAATAAGAAACTAGTTTTAAAATCCCTAAATGATAAAGAAACAATTCCCACTTTCTAGATTTCCCAGCACCTTGCAAAACAAAAAAGTGGGTTACTCAATCTATTAAAAAAAAAAAAAAAAACCCAAACAAAACAAAACCAAAAAAACAGCAGGAAAAGGAACTTTTCCCAGATGATACACATTTCACTTCTGAGGAATTAAAATGGGGATCACTAAAGTCATTAGTGGAAACAGAACTTTCTCATATGATGAAGAGCTAGTCAAGAGATGTATTTCACACAGTTGTGGCCATCTTTCTTCAAGACAGAGAAACAAACATGTCAATTTAAAGTGATTGATAATTTCATATGAGCTTATTTTTTCTGCTGTTGGCACCAGCATCTCATAAATCCTTACAAATTGTTTTCAATAATGAACACTGGTAAACTGGTTTTTGTTGATTTTTTTTTCCAGGCACCAAACATCATAAAATGTAATGAACAATTAGAATGAAGTAAAAAGCTTCACATGCCAGGCTGCTACTCTAGTGGGTCACACATTAAATCATTTTACAGCAACAAGTAGTTCCCTGGAATACAACAGTCCTATACAGAGACATGGAAAAAGAAAAACAGCTGCCATTTAATGTGCTTGGTATGGTGCTATGCCAGTCTTCACAGCACAACCTTCCAGAAGGGGGGAGTTGAAACCGAGCAAACCAACCTGAAAGCAGTTTTTATCCTAAAACACTGAAGATAGCTAGAATTGCTCTTCATGAATAACAATGACATGAGTAAGCACGGCAGGAACACTGCACGTTTGAGAACCTGCTCTGAGCCCCGCAGCCCGGGCAGCATCTTCTCAGACTTCAAACATCTGCTTTGGCATTTCTCTTGATTTCTGCTAAGCAAGCCAAGGAAAAACACCTTTTCATGTCTGAATTTTCATTAGTTTTCAATCCAGCCTCATTCTCTCCACCTGAAAGCCGACAGACTAACCCAATTTGAGGTGGCTATGCTGTTTTTCAAGAGCTGCACACTGCTAGCAAGAAACACCAGTTCCTTGTGTATCCAACTTCCCATCCACGCACTGAGTTGCTACAAATGGTTCTGTTTCATCGCTGGATCGGGTTACCTTTACCCTCCTATAGGGCCGACAGGCTGGGTCTTGTCTAAATCAGAAGAGTACAGAAAGGTGACACTTGTAGGCAATACTGGCCCCAAAGCACCCAGAGGGTGGGTGCTGGAGCTTTCACATGACACACTCCAGAACAAAGACAACTGCAGTGCTTGCACACACGTACTGGCTATAAATGTAAAAGCTGCCTGCTCTTTTGACACATTTCCATTTAAATTGGTTTTGGGGTAGGGATTTTGGATACAGTGTGGCCTGCAGGTAGAGCTCCAGCCTGGTACATGGTGATGTCAGCAAAGGTGTTCCTGCTTCTCAGATTTGGGTTTCCCACCTGCAAAAACGTTCCTGCAGCCTCCTAAAAAAAGCCCGTGTACAGATACCTAAACGAGTTTAGCCTGAAGCAGCAGTCTGGCAGGCTCAGCCAGAGTTCTCTGGTTTCACAGGGAGAGCAGGCAGGTCAGAACGGCTCCAGAAAGATCACACCGAGGCAAACCAAAGGGAGGGAAACACCCAAGCTCACCCTCCGTCAGTGTTTGCGCCTCTACAACAGCAAGACTGAAACCAACTGCTGCAGGAGGGGATGGAAACACCTGTCCCCTCTGCTCCCACACACCAGTCATTATGAGTAAGCAACAAAATCACGAGGCCCCGTATGTCCTGAGCCACATGCAACCTGAATCTGTGATCTAGGAAGATGAGCCCTCATATCTCATTACTGGTTTCCTGAGGGCAAACCCTCAATAGCAGATGAGGTTCCTTCAACGCTTCTGGGAGGTCAACGAAACTGATACAAAGCTTTTGAGGTATAAAAGTGAAAAGCTTTGTGAGCTTACAGAATGTAGGCTGGATGCAGCACACAGGATTCACTGCCCTTCTTTGCAACAGTGAGGGCAGAGCTGCCACTGCTCCAGCACAAGAGGACAAATGAGATGATGAAAAGAGCTTGCAGGCCTACTTTTTAATCTTTCTGGGCTTCCTGCTGAAGCAGTTCATAGTTCACTCGCTGTATTCAGCTTTGCTAAGCAACTACCAATGTCTTTAAAAACCCGTTTCTTAGAATAGAATCATAGAATGGTTTGGAAGGGGCCATAAAGCTCATCTTGTTCCAGCTCCCATGCCCCGGGCAGGGACATCTCCCAACACACCAGGCTGCTCCGAGCCCCGTCCAACCCAGCCCTGGACACTTTCAGGGGTGGGATAACACCTTCTGAAAGAGCATTTAAGCAAACTCTGCGGGGAGTTCTCCCGTCACCATCAACTTCAAAACAAAAAGCTGACCTTTTTGCTGTCTATAACCCGCTTTTCGTATTAATCGAGCAACGCTCGGCAATTTACACGGCGGCAGGATGGTCGCTGTAAATGGTCTTGGGGAAAGCTCAGAAATGCTAGAACGGTTTGGGTTGGAAGGGACCTTAAAGCTCATCTCGTTCCAACCCCTTCCTGGTTGACTGCACGTTGTGAAACACCAAGTTTTGTGGGCAAGGACGCCTTCCAATACACCAGGTTGCTCAGGGCCCCATCCAGCCTGGCCCTGAGCACCTCCAGGGAAAGGAAACGAGGGAGGACATGAAAAGTGGCAATATCTTCTATTAGGCCCGTCTGAAAGCAACAAAACGGGACCTAATTAAGATTAAGAAGCTAAGCGCCCCGCGAATTAAGGCGTTATCTCCGCGCAAGCAGCTCCAGACCGCCTCATCCCCGTCCACCGCCGGCAGAA
>VXBX01001571.1:678658-696879 GCA_013400415.1 Scytalopus superciliaris
TGGGGGAGCTGCCCCCGCCTTGGCCGGCTGGTCAAGCCCCGTTGTGCCAAGCCCCGTCCCCTCCCTGGTGCGGGCGGGTGGGTGCGCCAGCCGGGGCTGCCGTCTGTGTCAAGGTCAAGGGAGGAAGGGGCTGTGAAGGGAGGAGGCTTTCTAGAAGGGAAGCGTTTTGGCTCTGGGATGCGAAGCAGTGGATGTGACATCCCCCCTCTCGACTTGGGGGAGGGTGGTCTGAGCGTGCTGTAGCTCAAGCCCTTGGGTTTGAAGACTGAGGCTGAGCTCCTCGTGCCTCTTCTGAAGTTGTTCGGGGGCTGTCAGTCAGGTATAGCGGTTCCCGTGCCTTAGAAACGGGTAAAGAGGCAGAGGAAGCCTTTGAAAGCGAGGTGTGGGGATTTTTTTCTTTTGTTTCGTCTGATAAAGGGCCAGGGAGAGGCCAAAGCGTGTTTTCTCATTCAAGCCAGCTGGCACTGTTGTGGTTGCCGGGGAGGAAGTAGAGGAGGAACTGCCTGCCTCTTTAACGGGGCTGGGGAGCCGGCTGGGCTTTTTTGCAGGAAACGTGTCAGGCTATGGGAGGAGGCAGGGCTACCCCCTTCACCCTCCTGGCTGGACCCTTCCATGTGTCCTGGTGTCTGGAGAGGAGCTCTGGCTGTGAGCAGGGCTGTGTCACTGACCTAGTTTTGCCTGGGTGCAGGGAGCAGGGTGGGAGGTCCTCTCTTCCTCTCCTGGCTAGAGGGGAAGTCATTTCAGGGCTGTCTCCTTGTGTTTCCTGGAATAGTCTGGGATTTCTCTCCCACTCGTCCCCCTCGCAAATGCTGTAAGTGTTCTCCTTGCTGACGTGGTCTGGGAATTTCATAGCATGCCTTGGGACAATGCCTCATTTTCAGGAAGACCTGAAACCGAACCAGTGGATGAGAACAAAGTGCAAAACGAGTCTTGCAGGGCCCATTTTCCTGCTTCCATCTTGGGATTTTTTTCCTATTGCCCAGTCTCCCATGGCTGCTTTTCTCCATTGGATTGAAGCTGCACGTCTTGTATTTCATCCTCAGTGGCAGAACACCCCATGCACAATTCTTATTGATCTGGATAAGCCGGATGCTTGCTGTCCCCCCTGGCAGATGGAGAGGGGCATGTGGCGCCAGAATTGAGACCAAGAGCTTCTGCAAACTTTCTTACTCCATGACCTTGCACAGACTGTGCTGCTGCTCTGATTCTGAAATGCAGAAAGAAACAAAGGCACAGCATCCTTCCAGGTGTTCCACAAGCCTGGGAATAAGGGCTGTGGGGCCTTCTACTGTGCCTGGTGCTGGAGCCTGGAGGGTCTTGTCGCAGAAACACCCTGCAGCTCACAGTGGTCATTCAGAGAGTGTCAGTTACATTAAATGATAGTTCTCAAACTGCAGTGCTGAGAGGCAAAATTCCCATTCATAAAAATGAACCAGCTGCAAAATGGAGTAAGCTTTTCTCAGCCGCTTGAGCAAGTTAGTGGCAATGCTGCTGAGTTAAACCTGGTGCCCTTGAAAGATTGCAGCGTGAGCTGTGGGAAGTGCTGCAAGAACTGGGTTTCTCCCATGCCTCTTTTAGGGCCCTCTGAGAGCATTTGAGCTGTGCTGGAGCAGTGAGAGCCATTCAGTCCATGCCGAAGCCTCTCCCCGTGGTGGTTCTTCCTCATTGCTAATTAATAGCAAAAGGAGCAGAGGATGCTTAAAAACCCTTCTGAAAACTTGTCAGAGCTTGTTGAACTTTTGCGCTCTCCATCTTAGTGTACGAAGTTAAGGGAAGGGGGAAGTAAGCCACCTCAAAGATTGCTAAAATTCCTACTAATCTCCTGTTGCAGCTGGTTAACCTACAGCAGGGCAGTCAGGAGCTACTCAGTCCTTCCCCCTTGCCTCCCCATCGACCTGCTCCTCTCACGGCTCCGAGCCACTCCATTAGCCTCTGGAAAGTGCTGAAGCAGCAGTGCTCTGGTAAATGGAGAGGAGCTTTGACATTGCTGCGCGTGACTGTCCCTGCTCCTTTTGAAGGATGACTCGAGGGACACACCAAACCCACTCAGCAAGATGCATGCCCGGGGATCTCAGGGATCTTCCTGAGCTGCTGTATTACCAAGGATAGGAGCACCCCAAACTGTGGCTTCTTGCCCTGCCTGCCTCTTTCTGGAGACCTGGATGTACTGATCTCCGCACGTGGAGAAGGTTGCATTCATGGGCTTGTTCTTCCAGGAGCGCTCGGGTTTTGGGGGCTGAACTGGGAGTCTCAAAGTGCAACATGGCCTCTCTGGGGACCTCAGTGGGACAGTGAGGAGCCCTGACTTAATGGCATTGATAAGGTGTTGCCATCGTGGCAGTGTGTCTGCGATAATGGGAACATGCAGATAGGCTCGGTGCCTCGCCGCTCCCTTTATCTGCCCTGCTGATTTTATGTGCCTCTCTGGCTGCTTCATGGCTCATCTGCCCCTCAGCAGGGACCCTAAGGAGTGAGCTGGGGCAGGCTGAGCTCTTTTCCCTGACTGGTGTCACTCCTTCCCCTCTCTGCAGTCAAAGGCCTGCAGAAGAGCTGAGTGTGCCTGGGAAGGGAGAACAGCAAAGCCTACATGTGTCTTCCAGGTAGGGTGGGCAAAGGACTCTAACCATTGTGGTGGAGCTTGTCCCTCCCTCCAAATGGACAACACCTCTCTGGGTAAATAAATGTTTGTTTCCTGGTGGGGATTTTCCCATTTGTGTCCACCATACACACAAGCAATGTAACTGTTCCAAAACCACCTGAAACTGCTCTGGGATTTCCCTGTCAGCCCAGGGTTTCTGAGATCCTCTTCCTGGCCTCTGTGAATGGAAGGTGACAAAATATCTCATGCAACTTTGGGGAGTCTGCTTGTAGCACTTGACCCTGATTTGTATCTTTGTGACCATTAGGACTTCTCAGAAAACCCAAGGCTAGTGGGAAGAAGAGAGAAAAGGGAGATGTGTGGTTTAATGCTGCGTGTCTCCAGCTTTGTGTGGTTCTCTGAGTATCACTCATGTTATTCATCTTCATCAGAGGATCTCAGGGAGTTTGCAGAGGCTGTAAGTAGCTTAAAGTTTATCTGGAAATCCCACTCATCACCCAAAGCTCTTGAGTGTTTGAAGCTCTAATAAATCCATATCTCCTTGTCTGCTGGCTAGCCCAAGGAAACGCCTAGCTCATCCTTCTGTGCATGCCACCAGGAATGTCACAAGCTTTCCATGCACAGACAAAGCAGACTGTTTGTCCTGGATGCTGGTGGCACCAATATCAGGAGGTCTTCTTTGCTAAATGAGCTGCTGCATTCTCAGCAGCACTTTCATAGAGCAAGAGGGCTCAGCCTGGGGGACATGGAAGGGTTTTTGGTGCAGAGATGGCAGCCAGGGTGCTGGGCTAGATCCTTCTTCAGGCAGAGTTAGATAGCAAAAGAAGCTGAAAGTGCTCTTCAATCCATCTCTAGAGTATGGGATGGGAAATAGCAGTTGTTTGTTGGAGGATGAGCTGAAGGTTTGTGTGAACACCTGTGTTGGGCAGCCCTGGTGTCTGTGAGCTGGGAGGAGGCCTCTCTGTGGTGAACCCTTGCTGTGCTCCAACAGCTTCAAGTCCTGAGCCTTTTCTTGCTGGTGCCTGGCAGCTGCTGGAGGGAGTCTCCTCTCAGCCCTGACCTCCCTTGACACCAACTTGTCATCAGTGTGCCCTGGCAGTGAGGAGGGCCAACCATGTCCTGGGGTGCATCAGGCACAGCATCGCCAGCTGGTGGAGTGAGGTGGTTGTCCTGCTCTGCTCTGCTCTGCTCTGCACTGGGGCAGCCTCGCCTTGAGTCCTGTGTGTAGTTTGGGGTGCCACAATACGAGAGAGATATTACACTATTAGATAGCGTTCAAAGGAGTGCCGTGAGGATGGTGAAGGGTCTGCAGGGATGCAGACCCCCAACTGCAAGGAGCAGCTGAGGGCATTTCTTCAGCCTGTAGAAGAGGAGACTGAGGACAGAGCTCATCTCAGGCTGCAGCTTCTCCTGAGGGACAATGGAGGGGCAACACTGATCTCTGCTCTCTGTGACCAGTGACAGGACACAAGGGAACGGCTGGAGCTGCACCAGGAGAGGTTAAGTTTGGATATTGGGAAAAGATTCTTCACCCAGAAGGTGGTTAGACACTGGAACAGGCTCCCCAGGGAAATGATCACAGCACTGAGCCTGCCAGGGTTCAGGAAACACTTGTACAATGCTCTCAGGCACATGGTGTGGTTCTTGGGGTTGTCCTGTGCAGTGCCAGGAGCTGGACTTGATGCTCTTTGTGAGTCCCTTCCAACTTGGGATATTCTATGATTCTTTGAACTTTTCAACATGCAGACAATGCTTCCAGGAGCTGGGCCTGGGGAAGGGTACCCCGAGGTCTGCAAGAACTTGCCGTTTGAAATCTATTTTTGCTAGTGGAAATTCCCAAAGATGACTACCCTCACACCATCTTTTTGTGTGTTTGGTGCTGGTGACTTTGGCAGCCGAATTGAGCACCTACATCATCGCCAGGCCTGCAGATCATTTGGGAAGTGGGTGCAGGAACAATTTTGATGACTCCCCATGCTGGTGATATTCAGGTCTTGGGCCCTCCAGGTCTGGAGGGGTTGCTCTTCTGCTTCTGCCTTTTCTGAGCCAGCTGCCAAGGCAGCATACACCTGAGACAGGGGGAGGAGGCAGCAGCAGCTACCTGGGAAGGGTGAAGTACTGAACACCAGGAGACAGGAGAGTCGAAGGCAGCTTTAACACACACCACACCCAGAGATGAAGTTTGAGTGCGTCAGTGACGGCGTGGTGCGTGAGAAGGTGGCGGTGGTTACCCTCAGTCTCTGCACTGCTTTGTCTCTCTGGTGCCCTCTGAAATCTCAGCTGCCTTGCCCAGGAGAGAGGCACTAATTCCTCTGCACATTAACTGGCTTGGCTGGGCTCTCTCCTCTCTAAATGTGTATAAATCAGCATGGGAGAGCTGGGTGCCCTCTCCCCCTTCCGCATACGTATATTCCGGAGATGCTGGGAATGATGCTCTTGTGCTCCTGGGCTGACCCATTTCCCAGCCAGGATTGTCTTCCCAGCCCGTGACGTAAGTTTATCCCATGCTGGTTTGTTTTGCTGAGATGTTTGTTCTGATGACTGGAATAACCGTAAAGGATTCTCTTATTTATTAATGTGCTATTAGGGTTCCTCTCCTGTCTCTCTCTCTCATTTGCTGGCCGGAGGATCAATCAGATACAGACATCTTTGGTGGAGGAGCAGTATCAGGCTGGCACCTGGCCAAGACAGCCGCAGAGAGTCATGGGAAAGTGCTGCTAAATGCTGAAAATTAATTTCAAGAGAAGTGCAGGGAGGGAGAAAAACCCACTTTGGAGGAGAGGGGAAAAAAAAAAGGATTTTTTTTCCCCTCCGATGTAATCTCCCATGTGACACATCAGACAGGCAGCAGAGAGCTCTCTGGATGAATTCCCTTTGTAGAAACCAGCCCTGTGGCACCTCAACCAGCCGGTGGGCAACCACAGGGTGCATCTCATATCTGCTGCTGCTACACCAAAACCCCAGATGTGCGAAATACTCGAGTTTTTTTCTGGTTCCCTTGGAGACTGAAATCATAAGGGCTCAGGAATGATGTACCTGAGCAGCCAAGTGATCCTGTGAAGGCCCTGATGCAGAGCATTTTACCCACCTGCTCTAGTGTGGCTGTATGTTGGGCTATAACAAGCCTCTCTCTGTAGAGACAGACCCATTTATTTCAGATAGAGCAAGAGTGCTTAAAGCTGGACCTTAAATGTCTCCTACACCAGTCCCACCAGGCAGGTTTGAAATGTGGGTGAACCCACTGGGGGCTTGGGTGCTCCTGCTGTCCCTTGGAGGCTCTGCTTGGCCGAATGCTTTTGCTCAGTGCTTTTTGGTGGGAGGTTCGTGGAGGTGCAGCTGCAGGAAGCTCTGCTGCCTGGGGCCTCTTCTCGTGCCGTTGCACAGCATTTCCCGTGGGCACAGCCTGGCTGCTGGTGGGTTTCCTGCCCTGCCAGGCTGCAGGCAGGGGAGGGGAGTGCCTGTGGTGGGGGACAGGGGCTGCTTCTCCCATGTCATGGTGTAACTTTCCAGCCCACTGCGAATCCCACACAGCCTGGAGTTTGAAGAAGGTAGAAGGAGAAGCCAGGGAGCCAGCAGACAGGTCTTTGTGGCTGATCTGTGTGCTGCCACCACAGGGTTTGGTCCATTGGTGCTCCCTGCTGTGGTTCCAGGGCCTCTCTGCTGCCAGGTTTGTGCCATGTGCAGCTGACTGCGCTGGAGCACATGCATTGCTCAGCACTGGTGCCCTTCCCAAACCCCCAGTGACGGGTCTGTGGGCAGCTGGAGGTGTTCCATACAAGGTGTATTTTGCCAGTGGGGATGGTGCCTCGCCATTGGAGAGGCTGCAGTGCTCTTCTGAGGTGGAGCTGACTCGTCTCTCTCCCCCTTCCCTATGGAACTGAGCTGGCCAGTGTTGGCAGCAGGTTGGCCCTGGGACAGCTGTGGTGTCATGGGCTGAATTAGCGTGGGAAATTCATGACTCCGTGTGCTCGTGCACACTCATGTAGCTGTGGGCCCCCTCATCAGTGGCATGAGACAAGACACTGCATGTTGTGTGATGGTCTTGTGGCACTTTGTAGAGTGGCAGAGATATGCTGTGAAAATATTTACCTTTCTGCACTAGCAGAAATTTCCTGAGGCTTTATATTCCCAGTTAGCATGTTTGGCTCGTTGAGTCTGTTGAGTTATGGCCATGGTTCCTGAGAGAATGTCACCTGCCAGGCACAGAGAAGGGGCTGGGACAGGCCCTGGTGAGGGAAGCACAGCGGCACAGATGAAGAATGGAACTGAAAGCTGCTTGAGCTGTTTCCTGGCCCTAGCAGGCAGGACGGCATGACAACAGTGGGTATTTTTAGAGGCCAGCTGCCTGCAACACAAGAGAGGGAAAGCAGCAGTCAGGCAGGAGGACCGAGTGATGCTGACCCTGTCCCATGTCCCTGCTCAGCATTTTATTTTCCACCTGGACAGGGCCACTGGCATTTTCATGTCTTTTGTGCATCTTTGCCTGTTGCTGCCTGGAAAGGTGGCTGGTTCCCTTCTACCCTTGGCCACGACTGTGTGTTTCTCTGATCACAGCTCATCGATTCGAGGGTGGTGCTGGGGGCTCCACTCTTCCTGGATGATTGCATTACAGCTTGGGGTGGTAGGCGTTTGGGGGATTGTTTTCTAGAAAAGCCTTTGTCACCAGTGAGGGGAAAACCTGCAGTTTCTCCTGCAGCCGGGGTAATTGCAGTAATTCATTTGGGAGCTCTCCCTACAAGGCAATGGAGCTGTGCTTCATGAGAAGTACTGCAGGGGAATTAGATCCACCTTTCAATCCATCCATCCAAGGCCTGTACATCTGTAGCTGGGGAAAAGGAGGTGGGGTTTGGCTCTAGACAGATGGCTTAAATTACCATCTGCAGAGAGGTCGAGTCAGTATGGGCTGGAATCAGTTTTGGGGCCAGCCCTCTGTTAAGCTGGTGCTGAGTGGGACAGGGTGAGGCTGAGCACTCTGCCTGAGCTGCCTTGGCATTTCAGGTTATCCCCAGTCAGATCTTGCTGCTTTGAAACTACTGTCCATCTGCTTAGTTATTACATCACTGATTTCATAGCCCTTGAAGTCTGCTATTTGGCTGGATCTTACCCTTCTGAGGGTGATTGTAGATGCATTTGATTTCTTTTTGCTCCCTGTAGACAGGTACAAAGCAGGTGACACCCTACAACTGATCCTGGGTGAATGTTTCATGGGAGGATGCTGCTTCACAAGGCCCTGCCCAGCTTGGGAAATCAGTGTATACTGTGCTCCTCTGTGTGTTGCCTTTTCAGATGGGGAAAAGAGAACTTAAATCCCACAGCTGGGATTTTTGTCATCTGCAGCCCCACTGCCTCCCTCTTGCTCCTGTCTGCAAGACAGGAGCCCTTCTTGTGCTGGAGGGTGACACGTGTTGAGGCAAAGGAGCAGAGAAGGTGGGATGGCCAGGCGGGGCTTTTCCTGCTTGTGGCACGGTGTGCAGCCTCTTCTGCCTCTGCTAGCAGGATCCAGTGTGGGCAGACCTGCCACTCGCCGAGGGGTTCATTCCTCTGAGATGCCTTGCTTTGTGTTTCAGAGGTTCAGCTCCCAGGGCTGCAGAAAGCTGGCACTGTCTGCCAGCCGCCTCCATGCTGCAAAGGCAGCTGGGAAGCTCTGGAGTGATGTAGCCCCATCTCCTGCATGGATTTATCTCCCAAATCTCTTGCCTCTGGCTGTCGAAGGGGAGGTCATGCTGCCTGTCTGGGCAGCTTGGTGCTGTTGAGCTGATGCAGAGTAGAGAGGTGTGATCATTCTGCAGCTTTGCACTCCTCTTTTTGCCCTTCCTCCTCTCCTGCTAGCCTGGGACATTCACTGGGCATCCCTCAGCAATCACAGTCCCTCCTGGGCAGCTGGGAGGTGCTCTGTGCTGTGCAGCCCTTCCTACCCCATGAGGGGCGAGTGAGGTTAGGGTTTGCTCTGCAGCATGCTCCTCACCGAGATTTTAATTTTTTTTCCAGTGGTGGAAAAATTTCAAACTTTCTCTGTCTTTCTGCAGAAACAATCAGTGTGAACTCACTGTGAGCATTTCCCAGCCGTGCACCTCCTGTGGGTGCAGCTCTGTGTGCCTTTTGTACGCTGTTTGCTGCCCACTTTGTAAAAATTGCCCTTTTTCTACCCCAAAAAGCAACACGGGTTGCAGGGCTGGGGTCTTGCACTGATGAGAACCAGTTGCCCCAGTGATCCTGCCACCATGGCCCAGGCACAAAGAGATCTTCCACTACCCTGTCTGTGTGGTGCTGCCATGGGATGCCTGCAGAGGAGGTGTCCCAGCAGCCGGATGGGATTGCTTCCTGGCAGGAGTGGGTGCATGGGTGTAGTCAGTGCTGGGCTCTGCTTCCAGCATCACAAAGCCAGGGCATGTCATCATGCCCTGGAGCATCCCTTCATCTTCCCAATGAGATCAGTTGAAGCTGAGGCATGACGAAGCCTTGGCAGCATCAAAGCACAAGTTTTCTGCTTCGGAAAAGCCCAGAGGTCAGGAGGGAGATCATCCCATGGGGTTGGATCCGGTTGTGTTTGGGAGTGGCTCAGGTCAGGCTTTTGCGTTTCAGCCTTTCCGAAAGCGGGAATTCCTCTGGCAGCTCCGCAGTGCTGGATCCTGGCGGCAGGGACTCCGTGGGTGCCTCCCCAATGGATGGCTTAGTCAGGAGTGACTCACCCCACCAGTCCCCGCGTGATGTGACGCTGCCTCATTGCTCCCTCCCAGCCTCTGCCAAGCCAGAGTGTCTGAAGCTCTCCCATTCTGCTCTAATTTCCAAACTGCTGTGTCCCACTGTGCTGCCAGAGGATCCCCTGCATTCCTTCATTTCAGCACCTGGGACCCCCCCTGTTATCCTGTTGGCTCTGCATGTCTTACGGATTATTCCAGCCCGTAACAGGTCATCAGTTGAGCCTCCTGCTTTGTACAAAAATATTTGGGAGGAAAAAAAGCAGGCACACAGGCAAACCCTTTGAAAATTCCCAAGGGTCCTGCAGGACCCTGTCCTCACTGGGCAGTGAATTTGAAAACCAGAGGTGGGGAGGCAGGCCCAGAGCATCCCTACAGTTCTCCTGCACTATGAGATGGCCCTAGGCTGGTTTTGTGACTAGCAGGAACCCTGGATGAGCTTGTAACTTGGTAAATCTGAGCCCTGCAGCCCGACAGCAGGAGTTGGAGGTGTTATTGCCTTTTCTGGCATGTCACCCAGGACCCCTCTGCTTAACTTTGCTCTTCTCTGGGATGCTAAAATTAGCTTTGGATTACACACGCTTCCTTATGAAACCTGTTCCCAGCAGCTGGGGGAGTGTTTCTGTGGTAAACTAGGGCTCTCTGGAAGACAAGGTGACCCTGTGAAGTTGCCTTTTTCCTCCAGGTCTGGGGGAATCAATCCTGCAGCATAGCCTGGGTTATAGGAGGGAGATGCTCTCTGCCTTAGCATTGATACTTTTGTTCAAAAATTGCAGTTGCAGACAGGAAAGGGGAAATACTCAATGACAGGCAGGGTGGGATTCTTGGGGTTCAGAGGCAGTTTGCACACTCTCTCTGAGGATGTGTGTGCAAGGAGGGTGGCTCTGGACAACCTGTGACCATATAGCCAGGCCTCAATGTCTGTGGACTGTGCTGGAGGTGTTTTTTAAGGCTTTGATGTGTCTGTCTGCTGAGGATCAATAGCTTTGGGTGCTCTGGGGTAAATGTCCATGTGAGGTTCCCTCTCCTGTGTCTCCTGCTCCTTTCCAACTCTCCAGCTTTCCTCAGCCCCAGAACTGCAATCTGTTCTCTTTCTTCCCATCTTCCCCCACCACCCCCATAAGAACCCAGCTGGCTAAAAAAAACCCAGCTCTGCCTCCTGGCTTGCAGCAAGCCAGTCTTGGGCTGCTGCGATGTGATGCCACCCAGCCCCTCTGCTCTGTGTCCTGCATCCCTCTTTCCCCAGTGGCTTCCCCACATCCCACCTGGAGCACCAATGCCTTTTCCTTGCTCCTGCATCTCCTCTCCATGACTTAAATCGGGTGGGAATGGACAGAGGCCTCTCCAAAACACAATGCCATGAGCATTAGGACACTGCTGGCCTTGGCCAGCTTCATGTTCCGTGGCACATCTCTGCCACCTTTGGCTGGTGTGTGGCCAACCTGACAGCAACACCTGCCATGTGGGGGACTTTGCCAGGAGCCACTGCACACCAGGGGCAGCCCTTGTAAAACCTGGCCTTGCATAGATGTGGCTTCTTTTTGGAGTGCTGCTTTCACATTGCAAGCATTTATTTTCTTCATTGTCAACCAGCTGAACTGACTCTGAGCAAGGAAATGGTGGGGTAGGATGGGGATGGAGCAGGACTATCCCTCTGCACTGCCAGCCAGAGATGTCCCATCCCGGCCACATTCCCTGCTTGCCTTCATCTGGAGCTGGCTTGCTGGCATCCTCTCTCCCTGCTTCCCTTGCATCCCCAGGAAGGTGGGATGTCTTATTTCCACCCTGGACCTGTCCTTTGTGCTCTCCCACCTCCCTGCAGCCTTGACTCAGGAGGAAGGACGCTCACTTTTTCAAAGCCGGCAAATGAGGCAGCTTAAGTGCTTTGCTCTTTCCTGTCTACGTGTCCCTGCTCATATCAGCCCTTGTGCTGCACAATAACCCAGCACTGTCGTGGAGTTCACCCGGTGCCTTGAGTCCTGCCGTGGCAGCAGGGCTGTGTTGGCCCTTGGCTCCTGCCTCTGCTTGTGCAGCTGGTGCTGTTTCCTTCTGAAAGGGGAAGCAGGTTCTGGCCTCATTCTGCTGGGTGCTGTTGCCTCCAGGCCCTTGGTGCAGGTGCTGGGCTGGCAGAGGACCATGATCATAAGTGGGTGATTCCAAGTTGCCTCCTGGCCCCAGTGGCTGGTAGAGCATCACTTCCATTGTGACTTCCATGTCACTTCCAGCTCTCAGAAGAGGACATTCACGGAGTCCTCAGTTGCCTGGTCCCTGCCCAAGTGCTGGAGATGTGCTCTGTGCACCCATACGCAATTTCCAGTGTGCTGCCTTGTGACCATCACTTCAAAAAGATGAGGCTGCTTTAAACCAGTAGGGAATTTATTTTCCTGGAGATGTTGGGTCTGAGTATCTTGGCTCTTCAGATTTCCTTCACTTGCCTGGCACACAAGACAGCTCTTCCCTGATTCTGTCCTCCCGGGGCTGCGCTGCAGCTTTTGAGGTGTAAGGGAAGGGGAGGACTTGGAGCCCCTTTATCTCACCCCACCCCACCCCACATGCTTCAGCTTCAGATTGACCAATAGGGCCCACAGATATGGTCTTTCAGTCTTTCCCTACTCTTCAATCATTTGCATAGGTTTTTTTCAAGATGATCCACCTCTTCCAGCTTCCACCTGGTGCTGATTCAGCTGGCAATATCAGGGAAGCCACGGGAGGAGGTGAGATGCTCAGGGTCTACTCAGCAGGAAGGATAAACCAGGACTGAATGCTTGGATCAAATATTCCCTGTGTTTATCTCATGCTTGGATGCATCCTCACCTGGTGTAAGCTCAACTCCTTTGGCTGGGAGCCCAGGATTCTCTCTGGAGACATGGAGATGGGCTGTGCAGCTGAGGTTTCCTGGTCTTCCATGAGCATCAGGCAGCCTGAGGCTTACCCCGAACTCCCTAATGCTCCAAGTGTCCTGTGGGGTGGCTGTGCACCAGAGGAGGGATCCCTCCTGGGGCAGGCATGTGTTGTGGAGTCTGTGTTGCTCCCACACACAGGGCTCCTGGCTTATCCCATGGCAGTAACAGGGTCCTGGGCAAGCAGTGATCCCACTGGTGAAGCTGCTCTGGATGGGGGGGCTTGCTGGGGTTGTGCCTGGGCTGCTACTTCCTCCTGCCTTCAGGGCACGTCATCCCCCACCACTGTCTTCCTCCCAGTGCTGGAGATGCTGTCCAGTGGTGAAGCTGCTGCTTTCCACGTTTCAGCCACCTGCCAATGAAAGAGCACAGGTCTCCTACTGCTGGGGTGCTGCTGCATCTCCTGAGGGCACTGTAGCCTGGCAGCAATCTGCCTGGAGGCAGGCTGAGCTAGGGGAGGGTTTGGCAGGGGAAGGTGGACATGGCACGTGCCTTTCCCTTCCGTCTGGGACAGCCTTGTAGCTCCTGTGGATGTGGTCTCCCCCATCCCTGAGGGGAGCAGCCACTTCACTTGCAGGGCGTGGTGTGGCTGACCCTGTTGTAGTCCTCAGTAGACACAAGTGATGGGAATTTTCTATCCCAGTTCCAGAAGCTGCTCTGTTTGGCATGTTTAGAGGTGGATTGGAAAGGGTGTCTTGACTCTCCCACCACCACCAAAGTCTCTGCAGCTCTCTGGTGATGCTTTTGGCACTGTGAGGGTTAACCAGCAAGCTTCTTCAGCATGCGTAGGACCTAGTGGAGATTTTCAGAGGTTCCCAGCTCTACTTTGCCTGACTCTCTAAAATAAACCATGTAACCTTCCTAAAAATACTCAGAGGGCAGTAGCCCCTGGAGAGCACCAGCTTGCTCCCAATTTCTAGACCAAGCCATTGGAGAGATTAGATCACATGCCTGTGTCTCACAGCCCTGGAAAGCCCTTGGTTTTCTCAAAGTCTCCTGCAGGATACTAGAGTCCAGGTCTTGATCTGAACCTGCCTTTTGAGGCCAACCTGCTTCCTGCATCACCTTCCTCTTCCTCATTCCTGGCAGGAGCTGGTGCTTGCCCACATATCTCTGCATGAGATGACAGTGCTGGCTTCAGGTTTAATGTGCCATGGTCAGGAGCATCACCAGCTGCCCTCAGCACACTGGGAGGGAGGAAGGGTCTATGGCCTTTCCCTGGAGCAAGCCCTGGGCCTCCCCATGGGTGTGGGAGGCCCTGACAAGGAGAAATAGCTGGGCCCTTTCTTGTTTTTTTTTTTTAGGCATGTGGGAGGAGGACGGAAAGGGCTCTGAGGAGGAGGGAGCTGAATTTTCCATGAGCAGCTGTCAAAATGTAATCTCCTGCGTTGCTCTGGCTGGCAGCTTAGGCAGGATAAATTAACGGGGATTTCGGGGAATGTGGAAAATACCATGGCCTGAAGGGGGCTGGCCATGCAGGGAGTGGCTCTTTCATCTGCAGGACAGGCTCAGGGGCCCAGCGCCTGCCTGATCTGTGCAGGAATGCTCCAAGGCACTGGCTCGGTGCCTGCCGCTGTTGGGTGCTGGTTTCACTGGTTTTCTGTCCACCATCTTCACCCAAAGGTCACCTGGAGAAGGGGTGAGGGAATTCATTCCTTCTCTGCCTCCCCTTTCCTGCTGGTGGTGGGCTCCTGCCATGGAGGGGAACACAAGCAGTTGCTTTTGCAATGTCAAGTATTTGTGCTGACAGCTGGGGTGTGGAGCAGCCCCCCGCCCTGGGGGCCTTCCACACTGTCTCCTCGCTCTTAATCAAACATGGGAATTTATGCAATTGCATTTTCATCTTTCCCTGCCCCCCCCTCCTCCATCTTGTGAAATGCAAAGCCAGAAAAGTATATGTGCTTCTGCACTGTCTCAGCCTCCAAAATCTGGCTGGAGGACACCACACACATCCTGGGGCTTGAGCTCGAGCCCCTCTGTCTGCCCAATGTCCCCACGCCCTTGCCTTGTGGGGAGTCCTGGTCCCCCAGCCAGCTGCCAGTGGAGCACTGGGGAGCATGAGGAGTGTTCATGTCAGCTATTTATAACTGTGCTAAAGCTATCCCAGCTAGGAAAGATGCCTGGAGATACGGCAACAGCCGCTTGCCAGAGCCTGCAAAGGGCCCTGCTCTTTGCCTGGCCCTGCTGATTTGCCAGCAGCTGTGCCCCAGCAGCTGCTGACCAGGCACTGTCATCCAGGGCCCTCTCCTCTGCCATCAGTTGCATGTCTCGTAGGATCCCTTCAGGTGCAGCCAGAGCCAGCAGATCTGGGACAGCCTGTTTAAAATAACACATTGGCACAGAAAAAGGGGGGACCAGAGGAAACGAGGTCTCCTCGCACCCTGCGCAGGGAACGGTACAGAAGCTCCACAAATGCCTTGCCCTGACACAGAGTTTGCAGCCGAGGTGCCTTTTCCAAAGGGAGCCCTTTGCAGCCGTTCCAGGGACTCGCTGCTGGAAGCCGGTCCCCAGAGCTCCCCGGGTAGGGACTGGTGGCTGTGGTGTGGCAGACCATCCACGTCCATGTGGGATCGGTTCAGGTGGGGACAGGGGCAGGCGGGCTGCCCGGGGAGTGGGGCACCAGGAGAGTGAGTGTCTCCCAAGGGGAGGCCGGTTGGGTCTTGCGGCAGGCAGGCTGGGAGCTATCCGAGCTATCCGCGCTATAAATACACCGGGCGGGTAAACACTTGGGAGGAGGGAAAAACCAGCTATTTCAGCTAATGGGCACGGCTGCCACAAGGTATAAATCGGTCAGGAGTAAAATTAGGCTGGAGAGGAGAAGGCAGATTGGTACTGCTGCCCACGAGGCCCTGGCTGACAGTGCTGCCCTGGCACCCGGGATTTTGGTGCAGATGGGGCCAGACTCACAGCACAGACCCCATGGCTCAGCCTGGCTGGGGCAGGGATGTTTCCCTGCTATGGCTGCAGACCAGCAGGACACCCCACTGGAGGGACCCTTAGGCTTGAGGGCACCTAGTTTTAGCAGGTCCTTTTAAAACCAGTCCCACACCATCCATGATGCTCATCCTTGCTGCACCCCCTTGAGAAATATCCACCCTCTGGAGGGGCAGGATTGGCATCCATGTCCTAGTCTTTCATCGCAGAGCTGGGAAATAATATGTATTTACCACCACTGCTAATGAGCAGGTACTCAGGTGTTGAGCAGTTACCCTGGTTGTTTGCCCTGCAGAGATGTGAGCTGCCTCTGTTAAAGCCACTCGCAAAAAATATGCCCTGGCCATATCCACGTGGTGGCAAACAAGAACCTGATTCATCCTTAGATAATTTGTGTACATTCCTTTTCTCTTCTTTCCTGAGCAGCCTTTGCATATATATGAAGAAAACTCTTAAGCAGCACTGCAGTCAAACCTGATCTGCTTTTAGAAGGCAGATCCTTAAATTACCCTCTCCCTCTCTGCAGGCAGAGAATTGCTGGATATTCTGGTGCAACCCCGTGGTGGTGGTGGTGGCACGCGTGTGTTCGGCTTGAGCCTTGCTCTGCTGGGCGGGGATGAACCACAGAGCCTCGAGCTGGCTGCACTGGGAGGGCAGGCACTCCCAAGAGGGTGACCTATAGGGCTGGTTGGGGTTCTGTTCCCTGGGAGTTTGGGATATGGAAATCTGGGTTTGCGGCAGCCTCGGTCGGGGGGGCTGGGGATGATGCTGTGGTGGTCTGCATGGCTCAAGCAGGTGGTGACACTGATGTGGCACCCTGGCACCAGCCAGGCCCCATCATGGCCAAGCAAGGTCGCAGAGCAGATCTGGGCATCTGAGCCAGCTTCATCCAAGAGCCTTAGTCACCAGGCAGAGTCAAGGTCAAGCTGGGACATCAGCCTGCAGGGTCCCCTTGCCCCTGGGGCTGCTGGCTGGCGTCAGAGTCGCGAGCACCCACCTCACTCCTGCAAAAAGCTGGAGAAAACAGCTATTTGTTTGGGTTTGAGGCTCCGACCTGCCAGTCCTCTGCTGCAGTCCTACAAAAACAACTCCTTCCTTGCAGCTTTTCTGGCTCAGCCATGCGGCGCTGAGCTCTGGCAGCAGGGATAGCACCATCCGGGCATGGGGACGTGTCCCTGCACTTGCCAGTGGCAGGGTTCTGCGTGCCCCAGGCTGCTGCTAGCCCTTTAAGGCCTGGCAGCAGCTGATGGCCACGTGTGCGCTGGCTTGGCACTCTCTCCGTGCCCTCTGTGCGGCGGGCACGGGGACGACCAGCGCGCCGGCTCGGGCGGCTGTGCCCTGTGCCGTGGCTGTGCCCTGCACCAGCACAGGATGAGCGGGTGCCCAGCGGGCACCGTGCGGGGTGCGGGTCACCATGCAGGCAGCAGGTGAGGGGCTGCCCGCTGCCGTGCCCCACTGTGGCCTCGGGAATTCCCTGGGATGCAGGGCGGACTCCTCCTGCTGCCCTTGCTAAGGGCTCCTCTCTGCTCTCCCTCCAGGTTTCAAGTGCCCCATTTGCTCCAAATCTGTGGCTTCTGACGAGATGGAAATGCACTTTATCATGTGTCTGAGCAAACCTCGCCTCTCCTACAACGGTAAGGACCAGGCTGTGCGGGGGACACGGTGTCCTGCTGCCTTGGGAGGACCCTGGGCAGGCTGGAGAGACTCTTGCTGCGAGCAGGCAGCTCAGCTGGGCTTGCCAAGAGGGCTGTTCTCCAGCAGGATGGTGCTGCTCCTGGTCCCTGCTCCACTCTGCTTCCCCAGCACAGCTCAACCCTGCTGCATTTGCTTTTGGGCTCCTTCGTAACACAGCTCCCTCCCCGGGTTGTTCTGTGCCAGAGGGAGCCCTCCTGACCAGGTGTCCTGCCTGGTGAAGGGAGGGGATACATATCCTCTTGGGCTGCCCCTCTGAAGGGTCACTGCCTTCCTTCCCTCCTCTCTGGCCAGGAGCCTTATGGGGCTGCCAGCTCTGGCTATCTCCCACCTCTCTCCTGACCACTGGTATGGGAGTGATGCTCACCCTCTGCTTGATTTTTTGGAAGCCAGGGGTAGAGGCTGTGTTTGCTCCAGCTGTCCCAGACCCATCTCCCCCTCTGCCTCCACCTGAGCCTCCTGCCAGTGTTTTCCAGTGCTGCTGCCATTCTGCCCCTTCGCAGCAGTGGCTGTGGGTTCCACTTCATCCCAGGGAGGGGAACACCGAGGCTGTCCCCGTCTCACTGCTGCCCTCTCCTCCTCTCCCAGATGACGTGCTGACCAAGGATGCTGGCGAGTGCGTGATCTGCCTGGAGGAGCTGCTGCAGGGGGACACGATAGCCAGACTGCCCTGCCTCTGCATTTATCACAAAAGGTACCCCGAGGGGAGGGCCAGGCGGGTGGCAGGGGCACATGGGGGAGACACCTGAGGCTCAGCAGTACCGTGGTGACATGCTCTCCTCTCGCAGCTGTATAGACTCATGGTTTGAAGTGAACAGATCTTGCCCGGAGCATCCTTCTGATTGACCCACCGGGCGTGCTTGCTGACTTCTCTTTAAGGTGAGCCTGCAGTGNTGTTTCGTTCTGTTTCGTTTTTTAATTTAAAAGATTTCAAACAAAAAGAAACATCCAGGAGAAGACAGTGTGAGAAAAGCGGAGCGACCTGCTCTCCCCTCCACAGCCGCTGGTCACCAGGAGAGCTCTGCCCGCCAGGGAGGCCCCAGGGACGCGCTTGGCCGAAACCCTGCCATGATGTTTGGCTTTTCTCCCCGAAGCGAAAGGGGAAAGCTGCCGGGGGACAGCCGGCCAAACGGAGCACGCGGCATTTCTCACCGGCAACCCCCCACCTCCCACCCGGACTCGCCCGGGGGCTCTGCTCGGTTTTTTTGCACTGACTTAAATGGGAAATTTCTCCTCTCTCCCGTCTCCCTTTTGGAGATCTCCACCCCGGCCCCCCGGCAGCGATGAGATGGGGACTCTGCCCCATGCCGGGAGCGGGGCCACTGCTCCCCCCTGCTGAGTCACAGGGGTCTGTCTTTCAAGTGTTTACAACGAGAAAAAAAAAAAAAAAAAGGAAAA
>VXBX01001572.1:15247-31527 GCA_013400415.1 Scytalopus superciliaris
TAGTTAAAAATTTTTTTCTTTTTTTTTTTTTTTTTTTTTTCCAAAATGGGCGATTAACTGTGTGTGGCTCTTACCTTTACTTAAATTTACTTGAACTGAACAAAAAAAAATCCCATTAGCTTTTAGTGGAATAGAAGGTTTAAGGTCAAAACATGCAGAAACTCTACAAACCTGAAGAATCAAATAGGGTTTTGGCATCAGAGCTTAGAAATTAATATCGTTATAAGAATAAAAAAACATAGTGGAATGGTCCAAGAGCCATACCTAGTAGTTTTCAAATTTTAACCATAAGTTCTGCTGCTACAAGTGGAAAAAATCCCAGACTCTTCTTAATAATAACCGTTCAATAAGAATACTCAGACTCCCATACGGTATTTACAAGATTTACTCAGACATTCTGTATCTCAGTCAGTTAGAGCACGGAGCTAAGTAACACCAAGGTTGTGGGTTTTGATCCCTGTATGTGCCTTTCACTTAAAGCTGGACTTCATGATCCTTGTAAGCCCCTTTCCAACTCAGAATATTCAGTGAAAAGAAAGCCTAAGTACAACACTTTTTAGGGAGAAGATTTCAAATTGTGTTCTCTTTAAGATTTGCCAGTGTTCCCAAACTCTTTTACAGACTAGGCCTACTCTTAAGCAAACCTGGCTCTGATTTTCTGCCTTCAAAACATGACTTCATGCATAGTAAGAATTCAGTCTGCACCCAAGCTGAGCAACAGGCACGGAATAGAGATGCTGATGTTGTAGTGTAGTTTTATGAAACCACTGGATCACAAACAGCGAAAGAAGTACTAGAAATTATTCAAAAAAGAATACAAAAGGGAAAGTATTATTATGCCACTGCATAAATTCATCATACCACTGTGCTTTGAATACTTTCATTTCTATTATATTATTTTTGAGATGTGAGAACAAGAATTGAGGGAAGTGCAGAGAAGGGTATCAGGGATGATCCAAGTTAAAGAATAATACTGATAGAAGGAATAACTAAATATAGTTGAACTCTTCAGTCTGGGAAAAGTATGACTGGGAAGGAATAGAATAAAAGTCTATACAATTTGTGAGCAGAATGAAAAATCATAAGGTGTTATTATTTCCTCTCTTTTCCAATAGAAGGGCTAGCGGCAAGGGGAAAAAAATCAGTAAGTTGAAAAAAATAAAAGGAGATACTGCTCCACATAGCTCCTCAGAATACTTTACATAATCAGATTTTATGTAGGTTCAAAAAGAATCTGGGCAAATTAATAAGTCTCAAGGACCAGTTAAAAGCAAGACTTGTAGCTCGGAAAACCCTGAGTAATAGTTTCTAGCTGTGGAGATACAAAGAGCATCTTCTGTATTGTCTGCACTCTGAGATGGCCTTATGGTCACAAGTAAACTTTGCTCTTACTCAACAGGGTTACTTAAGCATATATTTACACCGTGTGTGTCACTATGTACATGCAAAAGATGGACTTTCAGCATACAAACACATTTTGCCACTTTTTCAAAGGTATCTTGGCATGGTACTCTGCTTAGTAGATTTTTGTGAAAAACAAACAAACAAACAAACAACAGAAACACATTTTTGTATTGCCCTTTATTGTACCCCTTACATTACTGAAATCAATAAATCATTTCTGTTAAGCACCAGCTTCCTAGGAGCAGCGGTTTTATTTGACTTAGATATTTTAGATTCTGAAACAGCTCTCTCTCTGAAAAGATAGATAATATAATGCAAGAATAGTAAAACAGTTTATGGGATTGTGGACTCGCATTTGACATTTTCGTCTAAAAACACCACTCTCATACACACATGCACACAGATATGCTCCCCCAAGATCACTGCAAGACCTACAGCATTTACCAGTATAACCAGGCATAACTCTCCCCAATTGTAGTTTCATTTAAAATGCACTCATTCTGGGTGTATTCTTTGGATTTTCCCTTTAACTTTGAGCCAGATGGTGCCAGTGGGAGCTCGTAATGTGAATCTGTTCTCACAAATAAGGAACTTTTGAAGACATTGCCCTTCAGTGAACTGCTGTAATATCAAAGGCTACGGAAGCTTTTTTTTTTTTTTTCGGAGAGGCAAGGCTTGGTTTGCTGGTATTGTATGGGGTAAGAATACAGATTTCTTCTTTTTTCCAGGTCTGAACATAAAGATGGTACTGATTATCACTGGCTTCTACATAGAATAGAGCAGTGCAAGGCTTATTGTATATAACACAGACCACCATGAATATTGACACCATTTCATTTAACTTCTCTCTATTAAGCTATTTTTTTGGAAGATGCAATGTGTAAAATGTGTAGCACAAAAGCATGTTATTTCAGCAGATAAATGACATTCAGCATTTTTGTCTGTTTTCTTCTATCCTAGCCATTCTGACTTGCTTAGTTACACTAGCAAAAAGCACCATTATTTCAAAATGGAGAAATTAAAAACTGTTTTTAATGGTTGCAATAGTTACAGCTTCAGATAAATATAATAATTTAAGCTATGCTCCAGCACCCTTACACAATGAACAAAAGAAGCTTCCAACACTTGGTGTTACATAGTGAGGAAACTAGAACCATGGCAGTTATCCCAAAGATTTCTCAGTGATCAAACCTTGATAAATTTTATTTTATCTGGAGTCAAGGATACTTTACCTTGTAGAACTGATAATGAGCTTCTGGCTCTGTGAGACAGCTGATATTTAGATGTTTTCCTTTCTTTTGCGAAACTTTCCAGAGAACAAATATTTTCAAGAAAGATCAGTTAAGCAAAGAAAGTATTTTTCATTCTGAATGGGTTCAGATGTATTTTGTATCCACCTAAGCCAGTACCGTGGTTTACAGAAAAAACTACACAGCTGTCTCAGACTTTAAAAATTTGACTTCTCAACTGCCAGGGAAATGTACTTTAGCTGGAAGCATTCCTTTGTGGATAAACTTGCTGGGATATATCATGAGAGACATAGTTAGCCAAGATGAGGCAGTGAAGTACCTATACTGTACTACTTCAATGAGGCTCTAAGTCTGCTTAGAAAAAAGCAAAATGCATTCAAAGTATCCAGATTGAAATCTTTTGACATGGATAATCATAATGAGGAAAAATAAGTATCACAACAAAAAGTGATTTGACAATATATTTTGCCACAGACTTCTTGATTGGAAAAACATGTGTTTTGTTTAAAAGATGTCTTTAATTAAAGTCATATTTTAAATATAAGAGTATGAAACAGGGCCACTCACTTACCAGTTTCCCAGTCTTTATTTATGTTTAGTAAATTTTTTTTTTTTTCAAGGTCTACAAAGCCATTGTACTGTCCACTCTTCTTTATGGCTCTGAATCCTGGGTTATCTATCGTCACTACCTGCGACTCCTCGAGCACTTCCATCAGCGCTGCCTCCGGACAATACTAAACATCCACTGGACAGACTACGTGACTAATGTGTCTGTTCTTGAGCAGGCAGAGGTCACCAGCATTGAGGCNCTATCGCGCATTGGCCTTTTTAGCCACCAGCGCGCTTGCAGCAAACGTGGGTAGAGCCCTTCTCAAATCTTCGTTCGCGAAGCCCAGCCATGATGATGATGACTTATGTTTACTAATTCTTAAATTACATGCAGTCTTTTTGATATAACTGGTATTTTGGTATAAATTTGCACCTCTCACATGAATGAGCATTGAAGAATTGGATCCCAAATTTTTCTACAATACAGTTAAAATTGAACACAATACTTAGATATATTAGGACATCCAGTGAAATTATATAAACAGTAGTTAAATATTTTACTTAGTTTTGAAAGTTTTTGGCTGTATCTACTGGCAAAAAAAACATTTTCCTTGGAGCACAGCCAATGTGTTTGTTTCTATGTGTGTTACTTCACTTTATTCTTTAGGCTGGTGTTTCTAGAGAAGTAACTTACAGTTACTTCTAAAATTTTCTCTTTCCTAAATTTCAAGTTCTTTGGAGGCCTCACACTTCTTTTATTTTCAATACTTTATAAGTGCAGGATTTTGAGGAAACTGAGTAGTAAATAAAAATAAAAATGAATGTAGTATTTATTTTTGGCTTTTGGTGTTCAATATGTATGTGTTATCAGCAATTTTATTAACACTTTTATTGATTCCTGTGTTTAAAATCATTTCTGTTTTCCAAATTTTTTTCAAACATCATGCTTTTGACTGAATTAAAGAATAAGCAATACTTACAACATCCAGGAAAACACCTGTTTTCAAATACAATTGCAACCTCATTTATGCAACAAGCCAAATCCTTTTGAAATTGCAGTACTGGAAATTGTATTTGTGGTATGGTTTTATGCATGCATAGCTCACAGTTCTATTTAATCTCATAAAAAACCTTACCGGATTTTCATTCACATTCCTGGAGATTCCTAAGATAATACTATCCTTATTGAACAAACACTGGCAGCTTTTGAAAGAGAAAGTCATGGTCCAGTCATTTAGCTAACAAGTCATCCTTTTTCTACAAGGTTTTCATACTCTAATAAGAACTCAAATCTAACACAGAATAAATCACAAAACCTAGGAGTATCAAGGTTGGCATTCTTCATTTTCTAAAGCCTATTGTTGTAGGAAATGGTTTTCTTTCAGTTAAAACTATAAGGGAAGCTGTACACGGACAACTGTATTTAGATACTAGGCACCATATCACAAAATAGTTTAATGTGGGATGCATAAAATTTATTTCCTCTCTCAAATCTACAAATCTACAGATTTTTTTCATTTCATCTTCTGATAAGTCTTTTTTTCAATTACGCATTTCTTGTGCCTTTACTTGAGAAACAGCAGTATTTTAAATATATGTTATTTCAGACTCTGGTCAAATTTCTTTTCTGCACCTTTATTTCTTAACCAACTGAAAACAAAAGGATAGGAGTAGGTGGTTTGTGATGTCTATAGCATATTTCTACTTCCTGACAAAATAAAGTGCTAGCAGCACTGTAAAAACCTTTTCCATTATGTTAATTTATTAGGGTAATGATCATTTTCACCATGCCCAAATAGCTGGCTTCTGTAATTAAATATTATCTGTTGCTTTCTAACTTCTACTGCTGCATGCATATGTATGTGAACACGCATGTCCACAAGGAAGCATTCTGTTTCTCAAATGCTGTTAGAAGGAAAAGACAGATTGAATTGTGTTTGTCGATTTTTAAGCATTCTTTTAATCCTAGTTGCTGTTTCCTTTACCCTAGTTCCAAACTGTTCATTACCTTTTCATCTTTTTTTTTTTTCATTANTGATGGGGAATGGGGACTGTGGTCGGTTCATTATACATTATCTCTGCCATCTTTCTTCCTTCACAGGAAGGACTCCTGACACTTCTCCCCTGCTCCAACATGGGGTCCCACCCATGGGAACTTTTTCAGTATGAGTCTTTCTCAAGTTCTTCATGAACTGCTTCAGAGTGGGTCACTTCCACAGGGTGCAGTCCTCTGGGAACTGCTGCTTCCACATAGCTCCCTCAAGGGGCCACAGGTCCCACCAGGAGTCTCATTCACTGTGGGCTTCACATGGGGTCACAGCCTCCTTCAGACATCCACCTGCTTCACCCTGGGGTCTCCACATGCTACAAGGGGATCTCTGCTCCACCATGGATCTCCATGGGCTGCAAGGGGATAGCATGCCTTACCACGGTCTTCATCATGGGCTGCAAGGGAACCTCTGCCTGGGTACCTGAAACATCTCCTCCCACTCCTTCTTCACTGATCTTGGAGTTTGCAAGGCTGTTTCTCTCAGAACTTCTCAGCCCTCTCTTCCCTGGCTGCAGTTACTGTTGGGCAGGATTTTTTCCACCTTCCTAAATCTCCTGCCACCGTTGCTGATGGCCTTGGCCAGCAGCAGGTCTGTCCTGGAGCAGGTTGGTGTTGGCTCTGTCAGACACAGGGGAAGGTTCTGCCAGCTTCTCACAGAAGTCACGCCTGAAGTCCTTCCTTGCTCACACTCTCCATCCACGTTGACACTACCAAAACTTTTCCAAGCCCAATAAAAAGGAAGAGAAAATTATTTGCCATTTTGAGTCCGTCTCAGAGTGCTATTAAAAAACAATTGCTAAAGTTCAGTGTCTAAATCAGTACACCCTCAATAATTTTCATCCTTGCTACTGGCCAAATATCTCCCTAGATTGCTAATTTTCATTTTTAAAGAGTCTTGCAGAACACAGAGAATTCTAAGGAACTGGAGGAAGGCTAATATATCAATAACTCAAAAACAGTAAATTGGATGGCCTGAATAATTACTGGCATGTCAATATGACATTGATCTAGGCAAAATGATAGAACAACTTAGGTGGGATGCAATTAATAAGGAATTGCATACATAATTAATTCCAATCAACAATTCCAATTATTATTAAATTTGTGCCTTTTGAGCAATTTTGACACTTATTTTGTTGGGGTTTATTTATTTGGCTTTTAAATATAGAAGTACAGTTAGAATTTTCTGTAAAATAAGTTTTTCCTTGGCCTAACATTAACTTAGAGTTTCATCAGCAGTGAGGAATAAAATACTACCACTAATCCCATTTCCAGAAGAAAAAGTATGTGGTAAAGAGTACCTTGTATACAATGGTCTGAGATGTCTTTTTAAATTACAAAATAGGCTGTGTTTCTGTGTGAGCAAGTGTAAAGTCTTCCAAGGAGAAATAATATGTAGGTATTAAAGGATAATGATATGTAGATATTACTATAGGTATATCAGATACTGCTAAAAGGAGTTCAGTTTTGGATTCTGTAAAAAAACCTTGGGACTGTGGTAACTAAACTACTCATCTTAAGTTCCTGGTAGGTGGCACAGAGAATTGACATTTAAGACTGCAGAAACTGTGGGACTTTGAGTAGTAGGTGTATTATATATGTTGGCTTTGGTATCTGTTTTTACATAAATGATGCATTTCTAGGATATTAGAGAAATCCTTGATGTTCCACTTGAAAAACATGGGGAAAAAAACTTAAATTGTTTTTGAGAGATCAAAGTAATTAGTGGATTGTACAGTATAACTTATAATGGAAGACTCCTTGAGCTGAAACTGAAAGCTTCAGGAAATGGCTTGCTTACAATCTAGAATTATCAATATGGGAAAGAGGAACTTCAGAATAGAGATTTTCAATAAAGCAGAGAAGGAGAAAACAGCATGCAGTAGCTAAAAGCTAAAGCTAGGGAACGTCGGCTCCAAGTGGAAAGTACACTTTCAACAGTGGCTCTCAATGGAACTTTCTCATAGCAGTAGCAAATTTTCTATCAGTGGAAAACAGAAATGGAGATTGGTGTTTTTACTTAAAAGCTTCTTCTGGTTCAAAGAGGCATTAATTCAGTAGAGTCATGTCATGTAGGAGAGGAGGCCAAAAAAGATGGCCACAGTGATCCCATTTAGCTTTATTACCTACTTATCTGTTACAGGCATGCAACTTTAATGCTGCTGTATAATGTAAGAACACTGTCTCTACACATGCACATCTCTCTTGACCAAAGGAAATGAAAATCAAAAACCAGCATCTACTGTGTTCCTGGGTATAGAATCTTTGTGTCCTCCTCCCAAATAGTATTATTCTCCTTGATTGGTTTCCCTTTCCTAGCCAAGAACACTCAATCTGCCTTAAATTAGACTGATATTCCATATAACACATTTAGAAAAACACAATTTATAGGACTACACATTTTCATCTATGCTACCATATCATCCTTTGTAAATGAACTTCCTTAATGCTCCTCTTCTGATCATCCACTCACTGACTCAGTACCTGAAATTGACTGCTTAGCAGAAAATTGGTAGATTTTAGCCAGACTGTTTCTGTTGCGGCGTAAGTTGCTGAGGAATCATTATGAAACATTAAGTTACAGCTAGTTGCTTGGTTTACATCTTACTTCTCAGTGTTAGTGCTGAGTAATGTTGTACAGTGATCCTCAGAGGGCTTGATCACCATTAGTTCCTTTCAGCAATACCTCTAAGACATTTCCAGCTTGAAGACAGGGTTTAAAATTCCCTGGCTTTAGTAGCAGTAGAGGAGAGATCTTGAGGGAGCTCCTCCTCAGACTATGTGTTTCAGCTGAAGAGAAGGAGGGAAATGTCTCATACTGGGCAAGGTCATCAGAGCACCTCTGCAAACACCTGAGAGCTTGGGGGAGCTTGGTTAGGGGCATGATGAGCCAGGCAGTACTGTGTTTGCAGGGCTGTACTTTGGTGGCGTGTTTGTAGTCTAACAGCCCTAGAAGAGGCAAATGTAAGCAAGTTCAACTGTCAAGTGTAATTTCTTAGAGAACTGTCTATGATAGAAAGTTCATTCAATAACAGAAAGGCCGTGGTGCCTTTCAGGGTGAATTCCATGAATCCTCATCCCTCCCTGCTACAACTGCTGCCTAGAGTGCCAGAAAGAGCTCTGCGGTGAATATGTGGGAGTGCCTGGCTTTACAGCTGTAACCCAACAGAGAGTATCCTTGCAACCATGTTGGAAAAGCTGTATTGAGGAGAAGCCTTGCTCAGCCACCTTGAATTTGCAAGTGATATTACCACTCCCTCCTTCTACTCTCCCACCTGCCCTTCTGCATCAGAGGCAAGACATGCAGTTTCTCACTTGCTGTATGCTGTTGCCAGTCTACATATTGACATCCTGTAGACAGCCACTGTGGAGAGGTGTGTTTTGTTCTGGCACATGATCTTCACTTTGTTTGATGATAGTTCTTAACAGCCACATCCTGGTTTAAGGCCACTGAGTCATTGAGCTTTACAAGCTCATACAATGTTGTTCTCATCCAGTTGGCCAAAGTGATGTTTTATTAAGGCATTTTTTAATATGGGGAAGATAAGGTACTTCTCCTTCTGTTCAGAGTGAAGTCCCTGAGCATGAAGTCCCTGAGCATTCTTAGTATGGAGATTCCTATGCATCCTGTGGCCATATTCACAGGAGTAAAAGGAAATAAAAACATATCTTCCATGGAGTGGAAGGCAAAAGGCACCTCTACTTTATGGGGTTCATCCTGATTGCTAATATGAAGTAATGGAGAGAACCCTTACCTGGACCACCTAGAGACAACAGTGTGATCCTTGCCACTGGATTGTTACTACTTTCTATATACATGTCAGCTGAACAGAATTTCATTCATTCCTGAGTTCCAAGTGTTCAGGCTGTTGCACACCTAACCTGTGTCCAACACCCATGCAAGAGCTGCTAGGGTCTGGAGCAAGAGAACTGGCATCCCTTCCAAGTGCAGCTACTGCCTCTCCTTCAGTGGGCATGCTGTAGCAACATTTAGTGTGGTGGACTAGAGCATTGCTCTCAGAGTTTATACATTTGCTGGAGGTGACCAAAGTAATCCCAGCATACTGGTCACTCACGCAAGTTGTGATGAGAGCTTTGAGCAGTTATGTGCTAAGGAGTAGCCTGAGGAAGCAACTGAAGAAAGTCTGAGCTGTGTAAGTGTCTTCAGCTCTGAGAAGTCGCAAAGTAAAACACCTGTCTCTTGGAAATGCTTCCTTGGGACTCACTCACTCAACTGTACACACTGGTTTTAAAGAATCCTTAATAAGTTTCCCTATCCAAACAGTTGTCAATTCATGTTATACTCTGTTTCAATTGAGGCAAAATGGCCCTATAAATTATTACAATTAAAACCAAGTGTAAAAAGAGAATGGCAGGATTCATAAGGGAAACAAATCTATTCCTTCAGCAAATACGGATTTTTACACTTGTTCAAGGTTTCTGTGCTGCCCAAAAATGCCTCTTAGCTTTAGAAAGAGATCATTTTGTTTTAGAGGTGGTAAGTACTTTCATAATTCACTTTTAGCTGTCCTTTCTCAAAACAGAGCATCTGTCTTTCCTGAACTCCTAGGCTTTATTTGTTTAAGTATATGGGACTGGAAGTAGTCCACAAATGCTGTGTGGTATCACATGTCATACTTTTAGACCTAGTTATCTCTTATATTAAAATTTTGTGGCCTCAAAAATATTCTCATTTGAAATCTACAATTCATTAAATTGCCTAAAGTCTTATAAAACTCCTGGAAAATTAAGCAGCACTAACCTGTACTCCCTTCAGGCTCATCAGTTTTCTTGACTGATGCTGTGGTGCTGTGTCCTCCAAACAAGAAAGCAGGATGCAAGACTGTTCCTTGAGATTGAGTGAGCTAATGGAGCAGCTGTTGGAAAAGATGAGATCATTAACCCCTCCAGACACCAGCATTTCTTTCCACTTGTTCAGGAAACCTAATGCTGTTCAAGGGCTCCCACAAACTTACACAAGACAATAACTATACAGCTCTGGGCCAACTTCAGATAGCAGAAATTCAGGACATTTCTAGCATATCACTGCTAAAAATGAATGATAGAATTATAAAAAATAGTACTTATTATTAAAATTCCTCTTCCTTCCTTCCTTCCTTCCTTCCTTCCTTCCTTCCTTCCTTCCTTCCTTCCTTCCTTCTTTCCTTCCTTCTTTTATTTATTAAATTTGTTATTAAAAAGTTCATTCCAACAGCTACTCCTTCTGACTTGGAAAATGATTGGGGAAGGCATGTATAGTTGTTACATACATTGTGTATAATGGCAAAGCATTTGAATCTCACAGACCACTGTTGTAACTGTGTGAGAAGAAAAAGAGTAAAAATATAGTGTCAAAAGATCAAGTGAAACAACTTTCTACATTATATTCAGGTATACTTTCATCAGTTGAAAACTCATTTTGGACGCAGAGTTCTTTTAAAATCAATAAAAAGTCTTTCTGAATGCTTCTAGTAAATTTAGGAGGGAATAATTTGCTTACCTGACCTAAAATAGTCACTAGATTTAATGATAGTAACAGAAGACTTATGACCTTCACTTCATATGATTTCCATATGCCAAGGCTTACAAATGCAGTGCTCCTATGTACTAGTGCTATCTATTCTTAAGTAGAATTAATATTGGCCACCTGAACTTCCTTCAAATTTATTGTGTTGGGCAAGTTAACCTACCACTTAATTTTCTAGCTTTTAAGTTAGCAAAACTAAACGTTTTTTCCAATCCTACAAAACTGTTTGGAGTGAACCAACTGGTGAGTTATTATTCCATTTTATTATGGGCTTGGACAAGTATTTTAAAACACTTCTTATCTTACTGGTTAAATCTCTTCTATTTAAAAATAGTCATATATTAATTTTCTTGGACTTGCATAAGCAATACTTTTATAGTGATATATTTTTTGAACAATAGACTTTTAATAATACATTTACCAAGTCTATATCTTTAAAGGCTATGAATAAGAACCTTGTTCTAAATAAACTTTTTTTAGATATGAATGGAAAAACTGGTTGTGAATTCTTTTTGAAAAACAGGTGGTGTTATTTTTAATTATTCAACTTCAACATCTATTCTAAATAGAAGTTAATGTTTCAGAAAACACTATCACATACATAGGATGCTGATAAATATTATGAGTTAGTGATCCTGCAAAAATCTGATATTTTTATCTTTGTTACTATAAGCTAATAATAAGGAAACAAAAAATAAAATGTTAATTAGTTTTGCTCTGCCTCACAGGCTTGTGACCCAACAAAGTGGTATCACCAGATACCTCCAGAACTACTTCATAAACACCTATGAAAAATTCATGAATTAAAATTAATACCACTTTTAAGTATTAGCTGATCAGACCAGAGAATTCTTTTATGATACTTAACATATCCAAGATTATAACTAATTGCAATTAAAGTAAGCAGCATAGAGACTGCAGACATTTCTATACTGGCTCTTATACTGATCTTTTTCACATAGAAAGGCTGGAGTCCTAATTCATCAGCTTTCAGAAAGATCAAAAATGCAATGCCATAGCACTGTATCTCTGCCCCAGATACAGCAGCTGGGACCAGTTTATCACTATACGGATGTAACCAGAATGGTATTCTACACCCTCTGTGTAATTTCTAATAGATTGTTAATAATTAATCAGTTGCAGAAGCTGCCCAGGGCACACCTGATCCCTCAGACTACAGGCTGCGTGTTTAAGAACCCTGTGAGGCACAGGAATGTTTCTGTCTTCACACCAGTGACTCAGCTGTGATAAGTCCCCATCCAGGGAGGCATCTTCACACCCAGCCTGAGGGGTCATGTCTGCTAGTGGGTCATTAGGGACTGGCACAATAGGCAGTTGCAATGACCTAGACCATCAAAGATTCCAAAAATATCCCATGACCCATAGAGTTCAATCACCCATTGTGAAACTCCCTGTCCTTGGGGGAGGTATTGGGCATTCCCACCTGAACCTGAGCATGTATATAATCTTTTGGCTTTGGAACTTCTGGTACCACTCGTTGGATTCAGGGGAGGACCAAACCCTCAACAGAACTGCAGCTGTCACTCCTGACAAGACTGTGATCATCATCCTCCACAACAGGTTTTCCTTTCCCTTTATTTTACGCTCAGGGGACCACATGGCGCTCAGCACAGGGGCTAATGAACACCATTCTGTTTGTGCCCCAGGATGTTGGGGGGTTGGGGGTTAAAACCAAATTTTTCTCTGTATCATTGTATTTATTGTAATTCTTCTAGTAAATTGTAGCACTGACTTGTAATCTCTCTTGAGCTCAGTTCATTTCTCTTGCGGGTTTACCTTTAAACCATCACAATCTCATATGTGATGATTTTGTGAACACAAACCCAGGACAGAAGTTAAAACGGATGGTAAAGAAAGTCCAGCTTCACTCCCACTATAGTACAAGACTTCCAGGAAGGAAAATACTGGCTGTCCTAAGGAAACAAATATTGTCTCTTTCATGGTGTTTGCATATAAGCCTGAATGTACAGAAGCATAATTAGTTTATGCTTTGCATATTCTTCAGAATGGAATAATATCTTGGGTACCAAATTAATGGGGGCTTTGTAAATTGTGGACAGGAACTTAGTGACAGGTATTGTGGTACAGGCTAAGTGGTACAATTTCTTATGGAAATATTGATTTCTCTTTTTATATTAATACAAGGTTTGAAAAGAGAAAAGGTGTGCTATTTTGAAACCTATGATGGGTTTCATATTGTGCAGTCAAATCCTCAGGTAACCTGGAACTCTCCCATTTCTGACTCTTCATAAAGGACAAACCCAAACTTAATTTTCTATTGAGAGCAAACATAATTTTAAAGAAACAAGTAAATATTTCCCCAAGCTTATGGTGTAATAGCTTCCTAGTATATCGCTGTATATTGCACATGTGTTTTACAAAATGACAAATTAAATGTATTTTCCATTTATTGTAAATGAAAGTTTGGAATGGTACATATTCACTGGGTCACCAAAATGAGGAGAAATTGAAAACTGCAAATTAAATATGTGATAGAGGAACGGTAGTTGTAGGTTTTCTAAGGGGAGAGGAGGTGTTAGCCTGAACATAATTACATAATTCAAAATAAATTCTCAGGAAAAAAACAGTATTTCATTCAAAATCTGAAAGTGACATTTAGCACCTTTATATGAATGCACCAATGTAGTCAGAGTGCCAAAGGGAGTTTATCTCAAGTATTTGTTTCAGTAAGTCTAAATCCAAGCTTGCCCAAGCTTGCTACAACCAGATTGACTAAATAGTATATATGGATGCAGTATGGGGAAGAACAACTGCTTGGGAACAGCTTTTATGCTGTTGGGATTTGTATTTCCATCTGTTGGGAATGGATTCAAATCCATTTGGCTCTGTAAACCTGTAGCTGATAAGAGTATATTTTGGAATCTGACTTTAGAAAAAATAGTAAAATTGTTAATTATGGGGTGATGAAATTAAGGCCTGCAGAAGCAGAAAGCTGATAATGTTTGCTGGCCTTACCAACAAACACAGAAGAAGAAGGTATTTAGTTTTAATAGTTTGATTATAGAAATCATACAGAGCACGCAGTCTTTTTATATTGGGCATTCCTATGCTCTTCCTTTGCCTGGCAATATGATCCAGCTTTTGTGAACAAAGTCTGTGAATGAAATATCAAGTTTGGGTAATCAGGAAATGCTATCAGTTAAGTAGCTGGGACTAGAAAAGAGCTCTGTCAAGATTAATTTAATAAAGCTCCTGCATCATTAACTGCTTATTCTGAGCAATGACAAATCATTGAGAGAGCAGATCAACAACTGAGTTTTTTAGTATCCCTTGAGAACTATTTGCTTAATGAGGTTTTGCTTCATTATATAAGTAGTTTCTGTAAATCCTAGAGGAGCTGCCTATACTTTTTTATCTAAAACATTAGTTTTGCATATTAAAATACCAAATTTTGCAAGTTGAAGCCTAGAACATTCAAATGATGTGCAAGTATTTTAAAAGGCAAGTTGTGCAAGTAATCCTCTGTCTTCAGATTCAGAAAATAAAACCAGTCTCTCAGTTTTATTTTGTTCATCTAGTAATTGTCTTCAAATATTTCTAAACTATTATAAAAATCAGGCCCAACAATGTTTTAACAGCTGTTTAATCACTGAGAACATGCCTGACAGCTCCCAGGGATTTTCTGAGGACTCACCCCTTGTTTATGAGTTTAGAAACTGTAGTTCTTGGACAGGGAAGGTGCCAGTCTCCGTTGTTTTTCCTTTGGTATGAATTGCAGTATACAACGTACACTGAATATGTACAATGCGCAACTGCCGCATAGCTGCAAAGAGATGAATGAGTTGCAGGATCACGTCCATACTGTGTGAGCCAATTGTGGTAAGAGCACATGCACTTACACTAACCTACACATGATGAATGAATCCAAGTTATCCTCTGCAGCCCTGAGCAGTGTCATGGTCAGTATCACATAAGTCAGCTTGGCTCTTGATAGCTGTGTTGCAGTTCAGTGCTGTAGCAACCAGGATAGCAAGCAACCTCTCATTGCTGAAGAGTAAGTCTTCTGAGCTTTCTAAGAGAGATCCCACTTGTGCCTTGAGTTGCAAAAATATCAGAAAAAGGTTCTACTAAGTAAGATGACACAGGAAAGTAGTCCACTGCACTCTTGAAAAGGCAAACAGAAGACAGGTCTTGCAGTCTTGCATGGGGGGAGTTCAGTTTCTGTTATATCAGTCCACATTTTCATATCAGTCCCTTTGCTTCAAAATTAACAAAGGTTTGAAAGCCAGTAGTAGCAAAGGATGACATTCTTTACTAATAATTAATATATCGACTTCAAATCCAAAATGTTGAAAAGGAGGAACTTATTGATTTTGCTCCATGAGTTAAGTATTCCAGTTGGTTATCCAAATGCAAATCCTCTGAGAGTTGATCAAATATCCTTCATAGTGTACATAAATAATATTTATTGTATATTATTTCTTCAGAAAGGTTTTTTTCTGTGAGTCTAAAATGCCTATTTGGAGTACTAATATTAAAAGTAAAAAATCAGAACAGGAAAGATCATGAAATAAGCTCAATGTTTATGCATGGAATTCTGTATACTTGTAATGGGGATGTGATAGCTTTGTTTTAGTCAAAATATGAAATAACTTTTTCTGTTTCTGATCAGTTTCCCCAGATGCTACAGAAAGCCAGTATTGATTTGTCTTACAGATGGATGAAAGCCATAAAACCTTGGGAAAACCTACATGGCACATGTAATTAAAATCTGACTCAGATATGAGGTGAGAAAGCATTATGGTAACATGAAATGTTACTTTCCTAGCAAATTCAACCCATCTGATGAATTTAGAAGAACAAAGTCTGTCACATTTCTGTTAGCAAATAGAACATTGTGGCTTTTAAAAATTGTAAGGTCCATTGCTTTGTGAGTGAGCCTCAGGCCCTGTCCCTGATTTTATTCAAGTCTTGTCTGTACAATAGAGAAATATTGAGAAGATAAAAATTAAGAAAATATTTCAAGAAGTTGTCCATTTGGTGAAGTACAGTGAACATTGAGAATGAAGTTTTTGTCACAGCATTTTATAAAATACTGGTTGCATTAATGTAAAATCTGACCAAGTCAAATTTGTGAAATACTTTCCGATTTTCACCTTTACCAGTTCTGTCAGCAAAATCATGTATGTTTGTGAAAAGCATATTTGGAGATTTTGAAAAAACAAAATGTTTTGTTATCACAGGGAGTTTTTTGAAACTTGGGTCTTAAAAAACCCCAAACATTATTTCCTTAGACAGAGTAGCTTTTTTGATTAAAACTTTAAATGTTACCCAGAACAACTGTAACTTTTAGAGACTGAAGGCCTGTTATTTATTTCAACATAATGGACTGTTTTAAGTTCAAAATCAAATGAAATGCTGTGTTTGAACATTTTCCCCTTTTACACTCCAAAATATTGTTTTGCTTTCAAAAAAAACCTGTGGGTTTTGTCATCAGTATACAGCATGTCTTCTCAGG
>VXBX01001572.1:34944-77999 GCA_013400415.1 Scytalopus superciliaris
TTGTGAGAAAAACTATCTGAAATAATTAAAATTATGAGGAGGAGTTGTTTTCTTTGATAATCACAGAATAGTAAAAGTAATTGAAAATACATACTATAATCTGTATGTATAGTATTATATACACACTGTTAGTATTCTAACACACTGTATGTATAATGTTCCTGTTGTTTTATCCCTGTTTCTACCTATGTTTTACATGCAGACTGTTTTTCCATGGAGGGAGAGGAGGGAGTAAAAAATCTTTCAAGGTTTTCTCTCACTTCTGGGAATCTTTAAATCTCTTTGGGTTTTTCTTTCATATTCTAGAAGAGAGAAGGAAACTTCTTCCAGCTTTACTTTCAGGGCTGGAGACCTGCCAAGATTTTTTTCTTCAACAAATAAAGTCACTTGACTAATGGTAAGTATCAATGACCAATAAAGCCATTCTGCAACAATTACTATAGAACTTTTACAGCATTTTAAGATACTTACAGCATATGAAAAAGCATGTATGTATGTATGTATGTATAGAAACATTTACACATACATGTATCTATGTAAACTTTAAATGTGAGAAATAGCAAACTGAATTGCAAGATTGTGCCTTTGTTCCCAATAATATGATATCTACCCCTGCACTTATCTGACAAAGTACTCTAAGATGGCATCCAGCTGCCCAAATGTAGGAGTCTATAGTCACTTGAGAAGCAATGAATTATCCTGTCTGTCCTCGAAGAGGACACTTGAGAGCAAGACAGCTCTCCTGGAAGTTCTGTGTCATATGTGCCAACCTTGCAGATGTGTCTGAATACAACCTCTGAAATGGCAGTGTAATACTTTTTCCAGGCAGCCAAGTTTAACCCCTGAAGTCTGATCTTTTCCACAAAGCAGGAGGTTCAATATACATGTACTCTAAGAAGGGTTTTGCCATTCAAATGGAAAGAAATTAATTTGGTTCCTTGACATATTTACTTATGCTGATTTTTAAAATTTAACTCTTGAATTCTGCTGCCCTATGAAACAGCTGTTTGTAAGGAAACTGTCTGATGAGACAATCATTTCATTTGGCCCTTTGTTGGCAGGCTTAACTTGCCCACCAATTTCTGATGTGAGTTTAAATTGCATCCAACCATGCTGTTGCATTTGTGTTCCCTCATGCAGTTTCCAGGTCTCCATCTTAGCATCTTAACTTCCATTGCTGCCCAGGCAAGGCAGGAAAACTGCAAAACTAGCTCAGGTGCTTGCGCACAACCACACTGTGGCCCATGCATTTCTGTGCAGAGCACAACAATCTTATTCCTCCCTATCCTGTGGGAAATGCCTAGGCCACCCAAAGGAGCTGTAACTGAAGGATGCTGCTCCTGATTTGAATGGGGGAGAAGACGGGGAACCTATGTGATCATTGACAGGACACATAATCATTGACTTCTTTTCACAGCCATGTTGGCAGTTTCCTGGTGCCAGCAAGAGCTATGTCACTCACACATAGCAGGCAAAGAAGCAGAAGGCACAGCATGACTGAATTTGCTCCTTGGGCAACAGTCAGCATGTTACCCTACACAGAGCACCCTCAACAATATACACCACTGTCACAACCCCATCAGAGAGCTGCATCAGACCCAGCAAAAAACCAATTGTACTTTAATTGCAACTTCTGTTCCTTTGGCTGCTTTTATTTTTTCATGGGGAAGCTCAGTTTTGCTCCTCAGTACCTCTTTTTTCCTTTTCTTTCTTCTTTCTTTTTTTTTTTCTTTTTTCTTTTTTCCTCTTCTTTTTTATTTTGTTTCTCTTTCATTAAACAGAAAAAATAAAATAAGAAACTGTATCAACTTCTGGTTTATGTTGCTTTGAACAGCAGCTCCTTGTGGACACTGCATCTTGATCTTGTGCTGGGATTTTATCAAGGTGCAGATGAAGGCAGGGGGTTTTCATCTGTCATCTCTCAGTGAGTACTTTGGAGCTCCTCAGCTGCAGTCAGAGATTTAGCCCAGGGTGCTTATTGCCAGAGATATCCCTCCTTACTGAGTTGCATTTGCTGACACAGCTCAAAATTTCCCCCTGAAAGAGAGGCCCTGTTATTGCTTGAGACAATAAAACAGTATTTATTGTGGCTGCTGCTTGGATGAGCTTGATCATAGCTTGAGGGCCTAGCTTGAGACTAAAATAAATAGTCTGTGCAGCAGGTTCCCATGGTCTGCTGGACAGTCATGTAGAAAAAGCAGAATTGCTTTGACGAGAGTTGGTGAACAGCATATGTTTAGACAGACAGCCTGTTTTTTGCAATTTAAAAATACTACTAACACTGCCAAGCTGTCTCTAGAAGGTACTTACAGGGGGTTCAGGTCAATGCCAGTGGGAATAAATTTGATTTCCGCATCCTGAAGCTGAGTCTGGAGCAGCATCAGTTTGTCTGGCAGCACCGGCTTACCATCCAGAGCTGTGGTCTGGCCTCAGATATTGGATGAAAGAAGAGCCTAGGAAAACCTAGGAAAGTGTATTGTGGTACTAAAAGAAGTAATAACCCAAAAACTTAAGCATGAGGCAGTAAATTGAGCATTGCAGTAAACTGTATTAGGCAGGAGAAAAGAGGGTTTGATTTGAGGTTTCTCTTACCAGTTACGTGTATTATGTGCAGTAAGTACACACAGTTACTATGAGGTGGAGGTGTGGTTCAAAGAATGCTTTTAACAGATAAGATAGAGAGGCCAGTGCTATTCTCAGGGCTATTAATATGAGTTTCTATTAAAAACATGAGGAAACAATTTACAAAAAAATACTTTTTCTTAATAATAAGATAAAAGATAGTAGTATCTGCTGTGGTAATTCCCTTTTTTAACTCACTAAGCACAGTTTACAGAATAAAACTGAAGACTATTAAATTCCTCAAAAGTAATGGCATACTCCATTATCAGCTGTCTAAATTCTGCCTGGAATATATGTTTGCTGTTCAGTTTCAGGAAATTATAACCAAAGCCACTGGAAGGAAACAGATGAACTCCCGCTTGGGATGGATGCCAAGCTGAATGTTATTCTAAAAAAGTACTTACGTTGTGTCAGGATATCAGGGGAAAATTTCCACCCATCCTTCCTTTTTGGTACATATGATTACAAACACTGTACAGAGCTCAAAGATAGTGAAAATAAAGTTGGCTGCCTATGGGTAAGAATCAGAGCAGAAATCAGGCAGACATCCTGGTGGGAGTCTGTAATAGACTACCTAACCAGGATGAAGAGGCAGATGAAGCATTCTATAGGTAGCTGGCTGGTGCTTCATGATTGTTAGCTCTTATTCTTAAAAGAGACTTTAACTCTGCTGGAAACTCAACAGAGAGGAAAGGAAGCAGTCTAGGAGGCTCTGGAGTATGTAGAAGAGACTTTCCTGACTGGAAAGAGACTTTTCTGGCATAGCTCGTAAACGAGCCTACTGAGGGCAGTGCCCTGATGAATCCTGTTGCTTGTGAACAGAGAAAGGCTGATGGCGAGGTGATGTCGTCAGGGGCCATTTTGGGCACAGCAACCATAGAACTATGAAGTTTTCAATTATTGGTGAAGGAAGGAAGGAGATCAACAAAACCCCTACTTTGGCCTTCCAGAGGGCAGACTTTGGGCTGCTCAGGACACTGGTTCAGAGATTTCCTTGAGAAATAGTCCTTTATAACCAAGAGTTCCAGGAAGGCTTTACTTTAAGAAGGAAATCTTAAAGGCATAGGAGCAGGCTATTCCATGTGTTGAAAGATTACCTAATGGAGAAGAAGACTGGCCTTGCTGAACAGGGAGTTTTGCTGGAATTCAGGGGAAAAAAGAGAGTTCATGACCTTGGGAAGAAGGGCAGGGAACTCAAAAAGACTACAGTGATGTCATTGGGTCCTGTAGAGAGAAAATTAGAAAGGAAAAACCTCAGCTAGAACACAATCGGCCAGCCTCTGCTGTAAAAGGTGTTTTTATAAATTAACAAGAAAAGCAGGGCCAAGAAAGCTCTCCATCCTTTATTACATGTGGGAGGGAACATTGTCACCAAGGATGAGGAAAAGACTGAGGTACTGAATGCCTTCTTTGACTCAGTCTTTAATGGAAAGTCTGATTATCCTCAGGGCAACCAGGTCCATGGGCTGGTAGACAGGGAGTGGGAGCAGAATAAACCTCCACCAAACCAGAAGGAAGGATTTAAACACTCATAAGTCTGTGGGGCTGGATGGAAGTCACTTGAGGGTACTGAGGGAGCTGGTGAAAGAATTTGTCATGTCGCACTCCATCATTTTTAGTCTGTGATGGTTAATTGGGAGGTTAGACAGTGTCACACTCTTATATAAGAAGGGTCAGAATTAGGATCTGGGAAACTACAGTGTCAGGGAAGGTTATGGAATATACTTTCTTGACTGTCATCATATGGCATGTATAGCACAACCAGGGGATCAGGCCCAGTCAGCATGAGTTTAGGAAAGGCAGGTTCTGCTTCAACAACCTGGTCTCCTTTTATGACCAGGTGACCCACCTAGTGGATGAGGGAAAGGCTGTGGATGTGTCTGGACTTCAGTGAGGTCTTTGACACTGTTCCCACAGCATTTCCCTGAAGAAGCTATAGGTTCAACAAGGCCAAGTACCAGATCTTGCATTTGGGCCACAACAACCCCATGGAATCCTTCAGGCTGAGGCAAGAATGGCTGGAAAGATGCTTATTGGAAAAGGACCTGGAGAGGTGGTCAACAGCAACTGAACCTGAGCCATCAGTGTTCCCAGGTGGCCAAGAAGGCCAATGCCATCCTGACCAGGTATCCTGGTTTCGATCAGCAACGGTCTGACCAGCAGGACCTGGACCCAGACTGACCAACTGTACTCAGCAGTAGTGATGCCACACCTCAAATCCTGCATCGAGTTCTGAGCCCTTCACTACAAGAAGGACATTGAGATGCTGGAGGTTCTCCAGGGAAATTCAACAAAGAGGCTGAAGGATAAATTAGTGGAAACAGAAAGCCTATGGTCACTGAAATGTCCCGGGGTGAGAAAGGAGGTATCTCTAGAACATCTTTCTTAAAATCCAAGGGTCTTTAGCATAAACTCAGACAAAGTTTGTCCAATTGCTTTGAAAGTCTTAACATTTTGATGACACAACTATGAAAAACTACAGCCATCAACTGTTGTAGAGCTTAAAGTAATTTTTATGTGGGCATATGCACCATCCCAAAAACCCCTTTGTAAATATGCAATAAAACAGTTTGCTTAATGCAATAAGATGCAACTGTCAAGTGCATAAATGGCTATAAGATCAGACACAATAATTAGTGCTTCTCCAGTAGACTTTTTTTTTTAATGTAACTCTGTCAGTTTATGTGTATGAGCAACAAATTTGAAGAACATGTTTTTTGTTTGGAGAAATGTTGTAACTGCACAGACCCCATAGAACAGTTGGCACAGTTCCCTGTATTATTGAAGTAGGAGTACAGACTATCTGTGTTATTTTCTGTACACCTCCCATTTAATGTTGACTGGAATAAACACCAGGATAAAATCCTCACTCTACTCTCTGTTTATATGACCTATGTGAAAAATACACAGAAGGACAACAAAGATTTTATAGTTCTTGAATAGTGCCATAAGATGAAAGAACATAAAAAGCAAAGGAGAAGTGTCATGTCTGGAAGTTGAGGGGGGAGAATGTTATGATGATAGCTTATAAAAGATATTCAAAGTAATAGTGCAAATAAAATAGGAAAATTTCTTAAACCTAAACGAGCAAGTGCAAGCAATGTAAATTTGGACTTCAAGCAAGACAAGTGAGCAACAAAGAGGGAGGGAAGAGGGGAAGACAGGGAGCTAGAAATTCCATGGAAAAAGATGTCTATTGGGATCTGTTGATGGCAGTGTTGTGGAAAACCTAGTGTGACCAAAAGGGTGTGTTCTGGCTCTGTTTCCTGTGAAGCATATCCTTCTATTTCCTCTGCAGCTACAGAGAAAGCTTGTCTGCTGTGGGACTGCTGCAATGGTATCCCTGTGGGAAGAGTGTAGGAGTCTTTTTATCTATTTATACTAATTTTATGCATGCAGCATTGGTAGAGGTGGTCGGGTACTTCTCAGTACTTCTAGTTATAAGTAAGTCAAGCACTTAGCTGCATCTTTAGGTATCTTGAAAGATGGAGTGAGAGGAAAGAAAGCTGTTTTTGAAGAAGCCTAAACCTCTGTTTTTGTGAAACTAAACTGTGAAAGGGAAAATGTACTTATAATGATTGGTCAACACAGTATGGCCAGTGTAACAGGAAGAAGAAAGAACATATTTAATTGCTAGATTGGCTGCATGATAATCCTTATAAATACACATTTTCATAAAGTGTTGTAATAGATATTTATTATTCCCTAGATCCACTCTGTCTTTTCAGTGGAATTGAAATGGCTGTAGTATTAATCTGGTACTATGTCCAAAGTCACTTTATCAGTATTGATGACAGTTTATAGAATAGTAAGTAATTTTTCACTGACTATCAGTGTTTATACCAGCCGTGAAACCTAGTAAAGCCTGACCATTATTGAAAAATGGAAGATGTTGCTGGAGTGTGAGAAAGCATGATGACAGAAATGGACTGGGCCTCCTAAAGTAGTTTACCTAGATCAAATACATAGTTGGTATGCACTCTTCAGGCAGCAGTAGTTTGAATCAGTAGAATGTGTAATCTGTCTCCTGTTTCAAAATAATAAAGCCACAAGTCCAGCAGACTTCTTCCAATAACCTGTCCAGGAGCAACCCCTACTATAACTTTAGTGAGTGGGTGGTTCTGTTCAAGTGAAGCATTTGCTGTGTTACCATTTGTTTCCAGCACGGTGAGTTATATTCATATAAAGCTTGACTAACTTACTATCAAAATATTAGCTCGATATGACTCCATACTGTCTAAGTGGCTTACTGCTGTATCTATCTAGTGCAGCAGTATAATGAAAGTACTGATGGGGACAGTCCTGTTTCACACAGTATTGTGCTAAGCTAATATAATGACACAGAAACTTGCTAAGATACTGTAAGGTATTAAAATATGAATATTTAATATTAATATACAGAATATATGAATGTTAATCTTGCCCATTGTAGTTCCTAGATACTGCCTTGCAGCATTAGGAAATAGGGTGATTCTGATTAATCCAAGACTTGTACCACATGAGCACATGTGCATTGTCCTGATAAGGTTAAAAATTACACTTTGCCATGTAAACATATTAGGAGGCTAAACTATTTTGAATTACTCTTGACTTTGAGGCTTTCATAGAAAGTTATTGGCTTTCCTAATTGTGTGAAGAATAATTCTCTCTTTATTGTCTCCATTGGAATTTATTAGCAATTTCTGGAACACTTAAAAGTCTGTAAATGAGTTATTAATGTTTTTGCTCTATTTGTAGACAGCAGAGCCTGAGCTTTGTTTTTACATTAAAAAAAACCTGAAAGAGCACGGCCTTAGATCAGACATCAGGAAGAAACACTGGAATTGGCTGCCCACAGGGATTGTGGATTCCACATCCCTGGAAATATTGAAGACCAGGCTGGATGGGGCTTTGAGGAGGCTGGTCTAACGGAAGGTGTCTCTGCTCATGGCGCAGGGGTTGGAACTGGATGATCTTTAAGATCCGTTCACACTCAAACCATTCTAGGATTCAATGACTCTATAAACAGAACCAAACAACTCCCTGTTATTACAGACTGTTCTGATCTATGATCCTGGTACATGCTTAGTCATTGTTTAGTCATATAAGAACTAGCAAGTCTGAACAGACATGAAGAAAGAAAGCAGTTCTGAGTGTCTAGCCTTTGTCAGACAGGTACTGCATAACTGCCTCATAATTTTTCTTCATGCAAGATTCTAACTTTTTCTGAAAGGATTAAAAGAATTAAGGGAATATTCAAGGAATTTCTGAAAGTGATTGAAAAATAGTACACGTGACAAAAAGTTTTCCTGTAAAATTGTTTGTGAATTTGGGACTGAGATTAACACTGTCATCCACTATAGCTGTGTATTAGTCACAGGAGTAAAATTTCATCTTTTTCACATGTTTCCAAGGCAGCTTTCAATAGGGAATCTCAACATTCAGTGTTTTTCTCTGGACTCTATTCAGCTGTTCAGAATTTCTAAAGATTTTGATGAAGTATTCTGTGTCAGCTGAGAAATGTTTAAGATGAAGTTAGTGGAAGAGTTTGGGCTGGGAAACTGCAAATACTGTATGGAAATTATATTTGTATTACCATGAAATACATAGTATTAATAACAAAATGCAGAGATGTCATGAAATTGGCACATGAAGAGATACACAAAATAGACACATATAGGCAGATCAGTTTAATAGAAAATGAATTGTGTATGCATATAATTAACATAAACAAAACATAAACTTTTTTTGCCATTAATATAGACACTAACTACAGAAGATGTATAAATGCAGCTCTGGTTAATTTAATACCCTGCCAGGCATAAATGATCACAAATGTGATTGACCTCTTGGTACCAATATAGGAAAAACAGTTCAATAGTAACAATGATTTACAGGTACGTAGAGACTATACTTACCTTGATGTAAGGCACAGAGAACATGGAAGTGAAATCAGCAAAAGCAAGATCATCAGCTAGAGAGGGTTTAGTGGTCAAAAAGACAAACTGAACATAGCCAAGTACAAAGGAAGGCCATAGGTGTCAGATATCAAGAAAAAAAAAAGATGCTGAAATTGGCAGCAGAAGAAATATCTTAGTACGTAAGGGAGAGCATGCCATGACTTTAAAAATTAAAAATAAATAAGATTTGGTAAAAATAATGGGCATTAACTTTACATTTTAAAGAATATGAGGGAAATGGTATTGTGATACTGTGTTGAGGATTGAATGTTAATAGAAAAAATTGACTGACTTGGAAATTAATCAATAATAATCAATATAAAGATATCTAGCAGGTAATATTGAAAAGAGAGAAACAGCATAAATGATTGCAGAGAGGAGCCAGCCTTTGGAAAGTATTACATCTGCTCATGCCATTTTATTAAACACTGAAAGCAATTAAAAGAAAAAATATTACATATAGTCTTGATTGGGTTTTTTTAAAGATTTGTGACTTAAAAACCACTTTATTTCTATATAGCAAAGTTCATGGAGAGATCTCCTTTGTAGAGGACACGTCATGATAATTGATGTTAGGAAACCTCTAAAGGATATCAAGTAGGTGTTCAGAGATTTGTTTTATTTTTTCCCAAAATTGTTAAGAGAACCAGGTAACCAATACCTCTCAGACAGGTAAGTCACAGGTCTGTGGAAATACCTGGGAGGCCTAAGGGAGTTTTAGTACAATCTGCTGATGAAGGCAAGAATAAACTTAGAATATATCATTAGATGCTTCTGTTGGGAAAAGTGATGGTGCAGTTGAGGAAGACATCTCTTCCTTTATACTCAAAGGATGCAACAATGAGCTGAAGATTCAAGCCAGCAGAAACCACCACAGATGTCTTTTTAAAACTTGGTAGACAAAGAGTAAATTATTGCAGTGGGTGAAGGCATAAAATCCCAGAACTGGGAGGAAAGGAGAGACATAGAGGAAAAGAAAGGACTGGTACAGAATTTTTCTGAAGAGTTTGCTCAAAGTACATATGCCTGTGAGGGTGCGACATTGGACTGACTATAAACAATAGACTTCTGGTCCTGTCTTTTAATTCAGAGATCCAAAACTCTCTGATGAGCTCGAATAGCAGCTGGGCTTTAAATGTGATTTTAAATGGAATACAGACATGCCAATTTGAGAACTTTATTTTTAATCAATCAGTGTTGAATTTATTACAACGTCTATTAGAAGACAGAGTCTGAAGTGCTTTGTTTAAAAAAAAAAAATACTTAGATTTTTTACTGCAAAGTTCCTATTTTGTTTCAAATTCAGATATAATTCCAGAGGTAGAATGAAAAGACCAAACAAACTTAAGGATGTGGTAGTATTGTCAAAACTTTGTGGAGTTTTACCTATCAACTAAATCACTGGGATTGTATGCTTATTCTTAGCTATCTAAATTGGAAGGCAGTGTAGTCTCAGCTCAATTTCAGTGGAAAAGATTTTAAGGTATGCTGCATTTCATTGCAACTGAGAAAGGCTAAAAACACATTAGTATATCATGATAAAATAACTAAAAAATCAATGTTTAGCCCAGTGTTATTCTCAAATTCAAAAGGGTGGTAATCAAACTCACCATCATAATAGCAGTTGTTGAAACCCTCTGCAAAATTCAACAGATACTCTGTGTATATATATCATAAATATTCCATATGACTTTACACAGAGTTTTTTCTGAGACAGTGAAGGGAAGGTAGTCTTTGAACACACATACTCTGAAATTATTAATTAAACAGAATGGCATGACCATGTGTCATACACTGAAGTGACAGTCAATTCCAACTGAACTTAACCGAGAGACAGAGTTCAGGCAAATGGCTTTCTGAAGCCTGACATTTCCCTGAATCACAGAATTGTAGAGTAGTTTAGATTGCAATGGACCTTTAAAGGCCATCTAGTCCAACCCATCCTCCACCCCTGCAATAAGCAGGGATATCTTCAACTAGATCAGATAGCTGAGAGTCCTGTCCAGCCTGACCTTGAATGCTGGGCTGGTTCTGCAATCATAGTTATTTCCTTGCCAGCTCTGATTTCTTCCATAGTCCAGTTTTTCAGTAGTTGTTAGCACAGATGTAGCTATATTTTCGTGTTATTAAATAATGTCTGTTTCATTATGAGGAGATCTTATGTGTAGAAAAAAGGTCACTTCTGACGTCTGACTGCTGAATGTTACGAAGGGTATAATCCAAAATCCCTTCCCTTATACCTGAAAAGTTATCACTACACATTATACCTAAATGTGTTATTATTGCCTTTTACTATTTAAGTCACACAGATAGCTGAGTAATGTTATTTCTTCTTCCATAAGGAAGTATCCTGAATGTCCTCAAACCTCTGTAAGCAACTGTGCTGCATGTGTTCTCTTGTAAACTTGTGAAATAGTCTGACTCATTTCAGTTTTGCAGTTAGATTTATTTTTGATGGAAAACTGAAATTTGCTAAAATGACTGTTAAGATGTAGATATTTTTCACTTCTTATGCATTTTATTCTCATTTACGTCCTTCATTGCCCTCCATCCACTTATAACGGCCTGTTCACTATAAGTTATTTTCTCAGGTAACTGTTCTTGTGGAGTTATTTTTTAATCTGGTTTTCATTTGTTTTGGATTGGTTTTTAATTTTTATTTATTTTTTCTTTTGGTGTGATCAGACAATTTTATCAAGCAGATATTCTCATGTGCACAGATATTCTGTGTGGCACTTCCTTCATCCTACCTTCCACATCCTCTTTACTGAACCTTTCCTTGAAGTTGTACTGAGAGTCGAAAGGACAAAAAGAATCCACACTACTGGTGATAATTTTCATCTGTGTCGAATGGTGATGAGGCTGAAGAGATAACATCTCTCACATTTACTATTTTTATCACAAAGAAATGTCCTGCTAAATTGCACTAATAAATTTTCTAGCATTGGTCTTGGTTCATATGACCTATTCAGTCATAAAAAAACAGTTTATGCTCCACTTGTCCTGTGTAAATCACTTTGTTGTCTAGACACTTCCTTGCTTCTATTTACAAGCTGTGCATTGAAAAGTGTGTATGTTCTTTAAAGGTTGATGATCATCAGCTGTGCTAATTAAATTTATTTTGCAGTGCTTTAAATTAGTGTTACATCAAACATACAAAATATACATCAAAAAAAAAAAAGAAAATCTGAAGAGGGAAACTGGTTTGGAGTTTAAGAAATAAGTCATTGTATCATATAAAACTTGAAAGATCTTAACCTTGTTGCTTTTGTTTGGAAATTTCTTGACATTCATACATGTGAGGACAGAGGCTAGACTGCCAGGGAGGAGTCTGACAGGACTTGTGTGTCAAGCCTTGGGGGACCACAAGACGCCGATCCTGTCTCTGGACATGCCTCAAAGACTCTATTCAAGATTGTAACTTTTCTGTCTCCACTGGGGAGATAAGGAGTGTCCCCTGCCCTGTATCGAAACCAGTTTGTCAACATCCTATTGTTCTCCCTTCCCCTGTGTTCATGAATAATGGATTAGCTCTAGATACCTGATCTCCCTGTAATTAACATAAAGTAATCCCTTAGTTAGCATGATCCATCCTCCATTTAGCATAACTCGGCCTCTTAATTATAATGACCCACCTACTAATCCTATATACAGCAAAAGGTGGATTTAATAAATGTCTTTGTTTTTACCCCAAAAAGGAGAACGTGTGTTTTGTGACCATTACATATACAGAAACAGCAACTGCTTAGGTGCAGTTCAAAGTGCTTTTGATCCTTCCCTGTTTATTTGGATATATTTATTTGATCTGGCTTTACTCAGGGAATCACCATCTATGTTACATTTTGGGAATGCTGCTTTGTGAGGACACACCTTTCTTATTAGATTCTTTGATCATAGCTGCTTCTATTACAATTTACTTTCATCTTCTGGTAGGAAATAAGTGACAGAAATTAGGGATAAAAAAGCCCATTAAATCATTCCCATTTTTCCATTTTACTAGAATGGGAATTTTCTTCTGCAGTATAAACACGAGTTTACTTTGCTTTATACTGAAACAGCCACCAGCTAATGGCACATCTTGCTGACACATGAAGGGCAGTATGTATAAAAAGCCTGCTTGGAACTGCAAGCCAGAATTGTAGGTAAGCAACAAGATCTGCACCGCAAGAGCAGCCAGAAAACTGTCATATAGTAACAGAGAGGAAATTCAGTGTAAGATATCAGCCCTAATATTCTTCCGCTAAAACTACCTTTACTGAAGAACGTAGACTCAAGTTCACGGAAACATTAAACATGTTAGTTTTGTCAAGACATGTTATCTACAGAAGGAAGCTGACAAAAATCCTCTATGCTTCATTCCAATCTTTACAAAATAAAATAGTATCATCTCACTTGAAAAACAAAGCTTCTTTTTACAATTCACCTCTTTTAAGTAAAATTGAAATACAACTTTAAAAAATGAATACTCACAACATAGTGAAGTTTTCATTTTAACACTTTTTCAGCTGCTGATTTTGGAACTATGTAAAGCAGGATGACCAGCTGTTCACGTAAGTCTTGCAAAAGTAGGCTTTTGTAGGGGATCAGATTGCAGCGACAATGATGTGAGGTCTCTCTGCTCCCCCCCAGCACCCCTAACATGGCTGATTTATTCCAAGGTCTCAACCTACTTACAAACTGCATATGCTACACCCTACAAGTTTGTAACCATCCTTATCTGTTCTCCAGTAGATCTGTACAAGATACTGATAAAAACACATATTTATATGATAAAGTCCATTTATTTCCTTTATTGCCCCAAATATCTACTGTTTCTCTGCATCTAATAATATTCAAATAATTGTACCTGGGTATTATGGTCTTTCTCCTTAGTCATTAAGCGAAGCAGTAATTTTAATTTTTTTTAACCTTTCCTCATGGGATAATTCTTCTGTTTTGATAATTTTGGGGTTTTTTTCCACTTTGTTCTTTGTTTTAATCAGTATTATNGTTTATGCTCCACTTGTCCTGTGTAAATCACTTTGTTGTCTAGACACTTCCTTGCTTCTATTTACAAGCTGTGCATTGAAAAGTGTGTATGTTCTTTAAAGGTTGATGATCATCAGCTGTGCTAATTAAATTTATTTTGCAGTGCTTTAAATTAGTGTTACATCAAACATACAAAATATACATCAAAAAAAAAAAGAAAAAATGAAGAGGGAAACTGGTTTGGAGTTTAAGAAATAAGTCATTGTATCATATAAAACTTGAAAGATCTTAACCTTGTTGCTTTTGTTTGGAAATTTCTTGACATTCATACATGTGAGGACAGAGGCTAGACTGCCAGGGAGGAGTCTGACAGGACTTGTGTGTCAAGCCTTGGGGGACCACAAGACGCCGATCCTGTCTCTGGACATGCCTCAAAGACTCTATTCAAGATTGTAACTTTTCTGTCTCCACTGGGGAGATAAGGAGTGTCCCCTGCCCTGTATCGAAACCAGTTTGTCAACATCCTATTGTTCTCCCTTCCCCTGTGTTCATGAATAATGGATTAGCTCTAGATACCTGATCTCCCTGTAATTAACATAAAGTAATCCCTTAGTTAGCATGATCCATCCTCCATTTAGCATAACTCGGCCTCTTAATTATAATGACCCACCTACTAATCCTATATACAGCAAAAGGTGGATTTAATAAATGTCTTTGTTTTTACCCCAAAAAGGAGAACGTGTGTTTTGTGACCATTACATATACAGAAACAGCAACTGCTTAGGTGCAGTTCAAAGTGCTTTTGATCCTTCCCTGTTTATTTGGATATATTTATTTGATCTGGCTTTACTCAGGGAATCACCATCTATGTTACATTTTGGGAATGCTGCTTTGTGAGGACACACCTTTCTTATTAGATTCTTTGATCATAGCTGCTTCTATTACAATTTACTTTCATCTTCTGGTAGGAAATAAGTGACAGAAATTAGGGATAAAAAAGCCCATTAAATCATTCCCATTTTTCCATTTTACTAGAATGGGAATTTTCTTCTGCAGTATAAACACGAGTTTACTTTGCTTTATACTGAAACAGCCACCAGCTAATGGCACATCTTGCTGACACATGAAGGGCAGTATGTATAAAAAGCCTGCTTGGAACTGCAAGCCAGAATTGTAGGTAAGCAACAAGATCTGCACCGCAAGAGCAGCCAGAAAACTGTCATATAGTAACAGAGAGGAAATTCAGTGTAAGATATCAGCCCTAATATTCTTCCGCTAAAACTACCTTTACTGAAGAACGTAGACTCAAGTTCACGGAAACATTAAACATGTTAGTTTTGTCAAGACATGTTATCTACAGAAGGAAGCTGACAAAAATCCTCTATGCTTCATTCCAATCTTTACAAAATAAAATAGTATCATCTCACTTGAAAAACAAAGCTTCTTTTTACAATTCACCTCTTTTAAGTAAAATTGAAATACAACTTTAAAAAATGAATACTCACAACATAGTGAAGTTTTCATTTTAACACTTTTTCAGCTGCTGATTTTGGAACTATGTAAAGCAGGATGACCAGCTGTTCACGTAAGTCTTGCAAAAGTAGGCTTTTGTAGGGGATCAGATTGCAGCGACAATGATGTGAGGTCTCTCTGCTCCCCCCCAGCACCCCTAACATGGCTGATTTATTCCAAGGTCTCAACCTACTTACAAACTGCATATGCTACACCCTACAAGTTTGTAACCATCCTTATCTGTTCTCCAGTAGATCTGTACAAGATACTGATAAAAACACATATTTATATGATAAAGTCCATTTATTTCCTTTATTGCCCCAAATATCTACTGTTTCTCTGCATCTAATAATATTCAAATAATTGTACCTGGGTATTATGGTCTTTCTCCTTAGTCATTAAGCGAAGCAGTAATTTTAATTTTTTTTAACCTTTCCTCATGGGATAATTCTTCTGTTTTGATAATTTTGGGGTTTTTTTCCACTTTGTTCTTTGTTTTAATCAGTATTATGAATACCCTAATTGATTTTAAGTGCATCTGTGCCTAATCAGCTTATGGAAGGTCACCATGGCAGTGATGATAATGTAGGATCATCATTGCAGTAGACATCTCTCTGATAAAACTTAGATCCAGCCATAGAAATGGCAGATGAGCAGCATTACTTTTCACCTCCGTCTGCTGAAACCAGAAGGGTGCTGCCAGTCTTTATGTGGCTCCTAATTCAAACCTCTTGTTACCTTATATTTTCAAGACTGGTCTAGTGAGCTGTTCCTCTGAGCTTTGAAATACTTGTCATTTCCCAATTATCTTCTCTCCTTTGAAGAGGATCTGGAAACTTCCCATCCTACTCTAGCCCAATAAAATATTTCTTTGAGAAGAACTGGACAAATCTGTTTCAGTTCTTGTTTGGAATCACAGTATATCCTCTGTTGTTTGGGAGCTTAGTAGTCTCTCCTGCAGTATGTATCTATAAATATCTCTGGGGATGAGTATCTAAAGGAGAAAACAGAAGGTCAAACCAAAATCTGTCAAATCAACAATTTTGAAGGAAGTAAAATCTAAGTGGACTTTTAAAGCTTTGATTTTGCTGCAANTGGATTAGCTCTAGATACCTGATCTCCCTGTAATTAACATAAAGTAATCCCTTAGTTAGCATGATCCATCCTCCATTTAGCATAACTCGGCCTCTTAATTATAATGACCCACCTACTAATCCTATATACAGCAAAAGGTGGATTTAATAAATGTCTTTGTTTTTACCCCAAAAAGGAGAACGTGTGTTTTGTGACCATTACATATACAGAAACAGCAACTGCTTAGGTGCAGTTCAAAGTGCTTTTGATCCTTCCCTGTTTATTTGGATATATTTATTTGATCTGGCTTTACTCAGGGAATCACCATCTATGTTACATTTTGGGAATGCTGCTTTGTGAGGACACACCTTTCTTATTAGATTCTTTGATCATAGCTGCTTCTATTACAATTTACTTTCATCTTCTGGTAGGAAATAAGTGACAGAAATTAGGGATAAAAAAGCCCATTAAATCATTCCCATTTTTCCATTTTACTAGAATGGGAATTTTCTTCTGCAGTATAAACACGAGTTTACTTTGCTTTATACTGAAACAGCCACCAGCTAATGGCACATCTTGCTGACACATGAAGGGCAGTATGTATAAAAAGCCTGCTTGGAACTGCAAGCCAGAATTGTAGGTAAGCAACAAGATCTGCACCGCAAGAGCAGCCAGAAAACTGTCATATAGTAACAGAGAGGAAATTCAGTGTAAGATATCAGCCCTAATATTCTTCCGCTAAAACTACCTTTACTGAAGAACGTAGACTCAAGTTCACGGAAACATTAAACATGTTAGTTTTGTCAAGACATGTTATCTACAGAAGGAAGCTGACAAAAATCCTCTATGCTTCATTCCAATCTTTACAAAATAAAATAGTATCATCTCACTTGAAAAACAAAGCTTCTTTTTACAATTCACCTCTTTTAAGTAAAATTGAAATACAACTTTAAAAAATGAATACTCACAACATAGTGAAGTTTTCATTTTAACACTTTTTCAGCTGCTGATTTTGGAACTATGTAAAGCAGGATGACCAGCTGTTCACGTAAGTCTTGCAAAAGTAGGCTTTTGTAGGGGATCAGATTGCAGCGACAATGATGTGAGGTCTCTCTGCTCCCCCCCAGCACCCCTAACATGGCTGATTTATTCCAAGGTCTCAACCTACTTACAAACTGCATATGCTACACCCTACAAGTTTGTAACCATCCTTATCTGTTCTCCAGTAGATCTGTACAAGATACTGATAAAAACACATATTTATATGATAAAGTCCATTTATTTCCTTTATTGCCCCAAATATCTACTGTTTCTCTGCATCTAATAATATTCAAATAATTGTACCTGGGTATTATGGTCTTTCTCCTTAGTCATTAAGCGAAGCAGTAATTTTAATTTTTTTTAACCTTTCCTCATGGGATAATTCTTCTGTTTTGATAATTTTGGGGTTTTTTTCCACTTTGTTCTTTGTTTTAATCAGTATTATGAATACCCTAATTGATTTTAAGTGCATCTGTGCCTAATCAGCTTATGGAAGGTCACCATGGCAGTGATGATAATGTAGGATCATCATTGCAGTAGACATCTCTCTGATAAAACTTAGATCCAGCCATAGAAATGGCAGATGAGCAGCATTACTTTTCACCTCCGTCTGCTGAAACCAGAAGGGTGCTGCCAGTCTTTATGTGGCTCCTAATTCAAACCTCTTGTTACCTTATATTTTCAAGACTGGTCTAGTGAGCTGTTCCTCTGAGCTTTGAAATACTTGTCATTTCCCAATTATCTTCTCTCCTTTGAAGAGGATCTGGAAACTTCCCATCCTACTCTAGCCCAATAAAATATTTCTTTGAGAAGAACTGGACAAATCTGTTTCAGTTCTTGTTTGGAATCACAGTATATCCTCTGTTGTTTGGGAGCTTAGTAGTCTCTCCTGCAGTATGTATCTATAAATATCTCTGGGGATGAGTATCTAAAGGAGAAAACAGAAGGTCAAACCAAAATCTGTCAAATCAACAATTTTGAAGGAAGTAAAATCTAAGTGGACTTTTAAAGCTTTGATTTTGCTGCAAGTCATCAGGAATAATTTTCTTCCTACCTTGGCTCTAATATTTTTCCTTTTTTTCTTGAAAAAGCTTTAAAAAAACCTAGTAATAATTGCTAATGACTCTGAAAAAATTTTAAGATGTGGTGTTTTTAACCTTGGTTTAAGTCAGAATAGTCCTCTACTCTAAAAAAAGAAAGAGAGGGAGAGCGAGAGGGAGAGAGAGAGAGGCAAAGGGAGCTATTGACAGGATTTCTGTCACAACTGACAGAACAGGACACTTACATGATGTTTATTGCACCTTCAACTGCATATTTATATAGTCATGTTTGTTATTTTTAAATTTATATATATATTGATACAACTCAACTGATAGGAAAATGGGTAATGGCTTTTAACTGAAATAGAGCAAGTTTACAGTAGATATAAGGAAGAAATTCTTTATTGTGAGGGTGGTGAAACATGGTAACTGGCTGACCAGAGAGGTTTTGGATTGCCCATTCCTGAAGGTGTTCAAGGCCAGGCTGGACACAGCTTTGAACAGACTGGTCTAATGGGATGTGACTGCCCATGGCAGGGGAGTTGGAACCAGGTGATCTTTATGGTTCCTTTCAACCCAGACTATTCTATGATGAAAACCAGAGCAGTTCAATTTTTACTACACTTCTTGATACAACTTTTAGAGAACAGATGTTTTCTTCCTGATGCCAATTGATGACCCAGAACACAAGTGTGATTGTTATTTTTCCACTCTGCAAATCCTTTGTTTGCAGGTGCTGAGGCCCATGCTTCATACACTGCCAAGCAGTGAATATTGGATAACAAAAATGTCTCTGTTTTGAGAAGCAAAACCTACAAAGCAGAATTAAGTTGGAAAGACTAGCAGAGCTGAGACCCTTGATGAATAAATCAGTGACTGATTAAATCAGGTACTTTAGTATCTCTTTCCCTACATTGTTAGTCACTTACTGCTGTGGCATGTGCAGTGGCTTCATGAGGAAATACTTGGTGGTTACAGGGACTGTGTTAACAAGGATCATACCATACACCAGATTGTCTGGCTATTTAATTTGAAACTGTTGTGTGTGTTGTGCCAATCTTTTGAATTTAAAAAANGATGAATTGTTGGCTATTATCTGAAGCTCTGTCCAAGTCTAATTGATTTTTGACTGTGACATATATTGACAGCTGACTAAAATTCACAATAACTGACTTGTTGAGGCTTGTCATCTTCCCTTCAGTTGTCCAATATCATGACGTGCTGTAACTGACCCATCACAGGGCTGTGTTCCTCTCCCATGAGGGGCGGGGTGGGGGAGGAGAAGGGAGAGAACCAAAGAAATATATCTTCAGCACTTGACAGAAACCTCCCATCAGTAAGTCACCTGCCCCAGTCACTTTCCAGCTCTTTCCAGTGACATCCTCAGCACTGTAAGGTCATACTCACAATGAGTTAATGTTTACCAACTTACCCAGAGAAAAAAAGACTGACAGAACAGGCTGGCTAGGACTTTTAGGGAAAAGATTTTGAAATCATTCCAGTTGATGAGATAGCCAGATTGAGATCTTCTGATTAAATGTTCTGTACAGGAATGGGGCTTGTATGGGAATGAAAGGTAAAATTAGAAGAGATATTGGCTGCAGGAAAGGATCAGAAGAACAGCTTCACATCTATCTACCTATGGGTGTCTCTGAGAAATGCTCTTTGGGTTTTAAAAGAAAAGTAAAGTATTCAAAAAAGGTAAAGAACCATATCTCATGAGCGACGAACTCTGCCCTTGTCTTTCACTTTAAGGGACAAAGTCCGCCATAAGAAGCGACATTTTAGGACTGGTGTTCCTGATGGCAATTCCTAGTGGCAAGTGGCAAACTCTCTTCTTGGAAGTTTATCACTACTTACACATTGTAAAGGAATCATAGCCATCATAATACACAGCTCGTACTTTAGAATGGGTGTAAAAAGCCTACAAACTGAACACTTTTATATTCTAAACCAAGACCCTTCTGTGGGTTTAACTTCTTGGACCCTTGACTGTGAAAAAGAAAAATAAATTCAGGGAACTACTATTGTTTTATTAATATTTAATAAACTATTTACAGTACATGGAATAATGAATTGGCGCCACCCTGGGATCTTCCTCTTGCAGGATCATATGCTTTTAGCTGTCATTCTGCTTTGACTAGAGGCATGTGTCACATAGGAGAGTCATCGTGAAGTTCATGGCAGGGCCAGCTTGCAACTACTTTGCCAGTACTAAATAGATGGCCAGCACACATGAAACTAGTTGAGTTATTGCATATGCATGAGTTCCATCAGGCCTCAGATACCCTCAATTTGTCAACTAAGCACATGTGACTTCATTATTTCTCTGAAAAATTTGAATATTGCCATTTTTCTTTTGAAAGGTTTCAAAATCTATAAGGGTCCTTCACAAATGCACAGCACCAAGAAGAGGGATATGACATAATAAAAGAAGCTTCACCATTGTCTTATTTATCAAAATACAATGGGTTTCTGAGTTTAAAATACTGCATTTGTAGCATTTTGCAACATATTGATTCAGGCTGAGAGCTGTATTTACAATCTCATTGAGTCATTACGTAGTTTTTGGGAGTTTTTCATATGGAACACAGATGATATATTCTCAACTATGAATCATGTTTCTAAGATAAATAGTCTCCAGAGACAGGCTACTTCAATATTACAGAGTTCTGTGACTGCTACATCAGAAACATCTTCAAAAGTAGATCTAACTGCCATAGCTGAAAATAAATTTAATTTAAAATGTGACACAGATGTATCCAGATCGTAGACACTAGAACATATTTCCATAATCTTCTGGTAATTTAGCAGTCATACACTAACATCACTGTTGGAATTAGTGAGATAAGCTCATCAGCAGGGCAAGACACATGTAGGTTTCCTGAATTTCAGTCGCAATTTCTGCAAACTAAAGTGCAGAAAAGGAAAACACTTCAATTCATTCCCTGTTATCCAGACACATAGATCCAAGGGATAACAAGTGTACAGAAGGTATTGCAAAAAACAATTCCCTGTTGTCCTTTGAAGGTTTCTTGTTTTTCAGCAACTGTAAGACACAGAAATGTAAGACAGAAGAGCATTTTGAGAGCTCATATAGCTAACATCTGTGCTCTGAGATAGGATTAGATACACAGGCTCAGGTTCTTGCCTAATCTGTTTTTGAAAACATTAAATGTGTGTTTTTACACAGCTGCTTTAGGTAGTTATTTGTGGCATTAATTACCCTTATGGTTATAAAGCTTTCAGTAATATCTAGCTTCAATCTTCTTTGCTATCAATTAAGCTGATTAGTAGTTGTCCTACCCTTTAATAATACAACTCTAAATATAGCATTAAACATAACCCACTTTAAAATTTCACATGATGCAAGTATCACAGACAGAACCATTTTTCTAATGCATTTCCCAAGCTAATCAGTGATTGAGATAAAAATGATTCAGATGTAGTTTGTCATATGACAGGAAGATAATTCAAGAAATAAGGCTTTGAAATATATCATCTATGTTGTTTTTTTCTTTCCACCAGACAAAAATTACTTAGTTTCCTTTTTCTTGAGGAAATAGAATGCACTACCTTGAATATGAGTAGCTGATTTCTGTTTCCTTGTATTTTTTTTTTTTTTGAAGAAAATAATGGAAAGAAACTGAAGCATATTTTCATAAAACCTTCAGAAGTTATGGATAAATGGTATTAAAAGTCACCTTGGGAACAAACTAAAAAGGAAAAACTAATGTCCTCAATATGGAAGTCAAATATAGCATAGGTATTAATGTAACCTATGTTCACCAAAAAACAATGTGATAATAAACAGCACTGGAGTGGCTGCTGACCAAGCACAGCCTATTACACTGGCAGTCAAATTCAATATTCCTACAATTACTTCTTACAATATTCTATCATGTTTGAAGAGGAATCCTTCCACACAGGATTTGCTCTCTTGAACATATACGTGTGTAAGGATTTGGCCCTTCCAAATGAGAAAGGTAAGTATGCTTTAACACAGTGCCCTATTTTAGAATATGAGGTGACATGGCAGCTGTTTTGCAGGACACAACATTTTTATGCATGTAACTGTGACTTTTGGAGTAATGTGCTAGTAATATCTTCCTGGCGAGATTTACTGGTGACATGACGGATTTATAGTTGGGAACATATGTTCCTTGTTCCTTAATAGCTGTAGAAGAGTTAAGTTTGCTGCTGAAATTTCAAAATTATATACATGCAGTGTGAAATTAGATCCATTATTGTTAGAAATGTACATTGGTTGTGTGACATTCATGCTTTCTAAATACTGGGGCAATTGAAATTCAGTATCAGTTTGGAAACTTCTCCTTGAAAATAGTCTCATAAAAAAACCCAAACAAATAAAGCTCAAATTAATTTCTTTTCTTTTTTTTTCCATTATTGTCTATCTGGAAGCTGTTAATCTTTCATTCATCCTGAAAACAGACCAAGGTTAAGTAGTTTTTGCACCAAAATTTAATTATTGCTTTGTCTATTTCATCATTAAAATATAACGGCATATAAACTGTAAAATACTTTAACATAGGTAAGCAAAATTTCTCTCAAGATATGTTTTTCACAAAACAAAGAGATACTTAGAACATGGATTTAAGAAAACACTTGGCAGTAAAACACAATGAATACAGTGAACCTTGATGTCTTTGTAATAGGGTGCCCTTACAAGTTGTATCAAGTTGACACAGTACTCCTGTATTCCAGTGCTGTTTAATATCACAATGTTTTAATAGCAAGTTTTATTCTAACATGAGTTTCATTAATATCTATATTCTGCTTCCAAGTTGAGGACATTCAGTTTTCCTTTTTAGGTTGTTCTCTGGGTGATACTCAATACAATCTATCCAAAAAATTCTGAAAGTTGCATAAAAACGCACTCTGGTTTAGTTGTATTATTTTATTCCAAAAATTAAATACAAGGTTTAATACTTTCTTTCCACAAGGAGGAACTTTTAGCAGAGGGGAAAGAGATATTTTCTTATGATTGCTTTTTCAAGGTGGTTCCTCTGTCTTGTTTTGTTTGGCCTAAATGCTGTCTTTTTATTACAGGGAAGAAAAGGAGGGGGAAAAAAAAGCTGAAATCTTTTTGGTAACTTTAATTTCTCCTCGGCACTGCTTTGTGGTAATAAATTCTGCACTGTAAGACAAAGCGTTTGCCTAAGAATAAAGACACAAGCAAACCTTAATAGTATCATTGTGTGCTCTCCAAAAAAAGGAACTTAGTGCTATGTATAAGGTGGTGTTTTCTCAAGCTGCTAGGTTTGCTTGATGTTTCAGGAAAAAAAATTATAATTAGTTCAAAACCTCTTCCATTCAAGTCAGTCGGTCTAATCCAGTCTAAGATCAGTGCTGACTTAAATTATGAAGCTGAAATAATAGCTAGTTGGTGACCTTGGGGAAATTTTGTTTCACTTTCAGGAAGGATTTATAGGGCAGATTTCTCTAGTGTAAAACTGCCCATGCAAGGTGGCATCTTATCACATGTCATAAGGGACCCAGCAACCATGGGCACAGAAAACGGAAGCCAGATTCGGTTCAGTCATCACATATTGTGCAGTACTGTGCCAAAACTGGTGTAGATACTACTCAATTATGCCATTAATATTTTGTTTCTAGTATGCATTCTTTACTTGCTTTTAGTAACAAAGTAACATCTGTGACAAATGCCATCTTAAATTCAATATTCAGGGGACATAGATTTAGCTTTAATGGAAGAGCACTGTATGAAAGGTGATAGGGGAATGAAGAACTAACCTGGTGACAGTATTGGCAAGAAACAATTTTAGCAAATGCAGCAGAGCAGGAACATAGAAGCAGTAGAGAATAGTAGGTGTTGGGTGTAGAAATCTTGGTCACAGTAGAACAATACCTTCAAAGAATGTGTAGTTTGGTACACAAAAGATTTGGTCTGTCATTCCAGTCCTTCCTGCATAGTCTGCCCCTGCCCTATTAGGGTGTATATACTACAGAGCTTATGTAAGTCTGCCCCTCTGTCTTTGCACAGCAAAGTACAGTTAGTTACCTAAGGAAGTAACATAGGCTCTATTTCCAGCTATGTATGAAGATGTGTTTAACTCAGTAGCACTTACCATGTAGCTGTATTCTGGGTAAGTGTCCCAGAGAAGGGGTGAGTGTAAACCCTTTCCCCTGTTCTTTATCGCTTACAGAATCATGATTTAGTACTTAAAGTTTAATCTTGTCTAAGAATTACATGGTAAAACAAGCACATCATTCTACATGGCAAAAAAATTTTCAAGATGTACCAGGAAAGCAGCTGAGCTTGGCTATGACATAAGATTAATAACACTATTAGTATATTCATTTATTTTCACCCTTGACGACTGGAAACAGACTACGTACATTAATGACAGCCTTGGTTTGTTTTTTTGTTGTTGTTTTTTTTTAGTTACTTTGTGTTCCACAGTCCTTGTAACTGGAAGGTGCTTAAACGATTTTGAGCAACCCTCTTACCTTTTCTCTCAGTCTGCAGAAGACATTGTAATAGTTGTTCTTTTAGGTGCCTTAGCAAAAAGCAATCTGAAGCCTGTTGGTACTAAGACACTCATATTCGACTACCAGGCTGATTCTGGGCTAAGTCTGTATAATTTTTCTGTGCTCAAATCCAAGTCTTTCAAGGAAGTGAACACAAAATACCTATGTGTATGCATACACATTTTAAAATCAAAGATATATAAATCTGATTTAGGCACTTTACTAGATATCGCTTTCTCTCCATACTTTCCTTTTTGCTATCTCAGGTATTTTTATACTAAACTGCTTCATTTTATTTCTTCATTTATACCAGTTCTCAGATATAACATCAGGACTATGTAATTAATAAATATCTAGTTTACACGAATATCTGCATGAATATCTTTAAGAGCTAATTATCCACAGACTGTTAGATTAAGTACTTTATAAGGTATTGCAGGTGTGATTTTATTCCATAGTTTATGGGATTTAGAGGGAAGGAAGGGATTGAGTGGGGTTTCTCCTGTTTATTTGCCTTTGGTTTTTCGTGTACTCTTTGGTAAATAAAAAACCCAAACTCTTTAAACATCATTGTTATAATTTTGTCTAAAGAAAAAATCTGTTTCCCTTTCCTGGAAAGAGCAATTTTGCCATTTCCAAATAGCTGTTCAACAGAATTGTCCTGAAACTGGATTAAAGTTCACTTAAAATCTGAGTGATTGAATTAGGTAATTAATAAAAAATGGGAACTTCACAAGACTACATGAAGAAGACTTCCAGTTTGTCATGCTTGAGGTCCACTGTTAGTGTGGTCAGCAACATCTGTTCCATATGTAGAGAAATAGATGATTCAGAGAAAGTGAAGGCAGCAAAATATTCTGTGCACGTGAAAGGGAGCAGGAGGGGTAGAACTGCTATCCCTGCCAGTTCAGCCTGTATGTATGAGAGCAGAATGTTTGGAGAACCCTTTTTTAAAAACATGACTATCAGCTAATCATCAAACCTAGCTCCCATGCATCCTTTTCCACTGAAATGACTGTAAAGTATTGGAAATGTAGCTGCACGGTACTCACTGGCCAACTTTCCAGTTGCCTCTGCCATCTATCTGGAATTCAACCCAATGGACACAGAAGGCTAGCTAGAAAATAGATTAGTGTCTTGGATTTTAAGTTCTCATATTATTAACCAACAGTTCTACTATTCTGTAAACAATACGAATGATCCAAAGTTAAAAAACACACAGCCCAATCATGTTTAGATCTAAAGTTTTCCAAATTTAGCGATGTTCCAATCTGTGGGTTTAATTTGGAGCCAGATGAAATTAACATACATTTAGTAATAACCACAAAGGCTGACTAAAGATCTGTTTGTGTTAGTAACAACGACCCTTTTACTAGAGTTGTTCAAGCAGCAAAATTCATTAATTACTCTATACAAAATAGTATGACTAGTCATATTCAGTGACATTGCATCGTTCATTATTTATGAAGCCCCTAACAACAATCAGGTGTCTGCAGATTTTCTGGGTTTTGTGCTTAGCTTAGCATTAAGTAGTTACTGATTGAACAAAATTCAAACCAGAGATGGCATGTTGCTTTCTAGAAGATGTCAAATTTGAGAGAATAAACAGCAGCATGTAATTTATTTATGTTCAAAAATAGAGCATGATGAGAAATTATTTTCTAAGAAAATTTACTGTATATTTCTAAAGGACTAAAATTATAAGATCATAATGGTTGCCTAGGATGTGGGTCACAAAACTGTAAAGTGGGTATCGTATATAGTTTAAAAAAAAAAAAAAATCTGACACACATAGTAATGCATCACTTTTCTATATTGCTGCCAGACCAGACTACAACCACGCAGACTAAATTGTTTTACACTTTCAGTTGTTGTTCTCTTCTAAGATGCTGCAAAGCAAACTTTATGAGACATGTTAGAAATTAAGGATATTCTGTCCATAGAACAAGTCAAAAAAAGAGAAGGTAATATAGTAACAGTAACCAGTGAAAGTTGTACAAGACTGAAATGTTTTAAAGAGCTATGATACTTTAAGTCTTACTGCAAAGAGTTGAATGACATCGTCTTTCAGGTTGAGAAGATTAATCTTTATTTTTATATGTTCAAATATATCACTTTAAACATCTCTATAGTATTTGTTCTCTTGATCTCTAATTGTCATATTTTAGCTACAAAACTACCATATATATTCTGAAAAGCTTTCATGTACATCTGCTTCTGCTGCTTTAATATATACTGCCCCCTTACTGCTTAAGGCTGATGAAACTCTCTTTTTGTCTCTTTGAAAATAGTGTTCCAGTGGTATAACCCTGGCAATAATTTTGACTATATGGATTCCCTTTCTCAAAATGTTCAATTTTCTTGTCCTCATATTTCTTAAAATTGCAGGGACTTTTTTTAACTGTGCAGTACTTGTTACCACATAGTGGACAAGAGAAGGACATTGTTTTGACTGTGAACACTCATACCTGCAGACATAAACATAATGCGGTCACCTTTTTCCAAGATATTTTTCAAAGAGTTGATGAATTGATTCTTGTGAAGAAGGTCAGGTGAGGAATTTTTTGTTGTTCATGTTGTCCTTGTTTTTCATTAATCTGGCAGCTGCAAAATTCAGCCTGATGTGTAGGTTGGTGCTGCACATGAGAAGCATCATCATCACCTAGCTGGTTCTGAGCAAAGTTCATTGAAAAGTACAGCTTTCTCTGGGTATTTTAATGGAGCATATTGGTATTTCCCATCTTCTGGAAGCCTTGATAGTCATGAAAGGACCACTTGAGTTTTAACACTGAGAAGCAGAACAGGAGAACATGCTCAAACAGTATTTTATGAAATTGATGGTGATGGTGTACAAATTAAGGATCTGGTTTTATCTGAAACAGCTATAATACATTTATATGTGCTATTATTTGGTGGAAAATCCAATGGGAAATCCATGCCAATTGCACCTTGGCAACACCCTTAGAAATTACAGTTGCCTGTGGATTTGGTGTGTGAATACCAAAATCTTACTTTGAAACTGTTTTCTAATAGCATTTGAGAGAGGAGACTACTATCTGAACTGAACTTGCTAAAGAAAGCTGTTGTATATGGATAAAATCACAGACTGAGTTGGTATCTCAAAAAGCCTAATTCTAATCCAAAGAGAGCATCTTCAGTTTTGAAAGGCTGATCTTCAGTAGAAAGGCTTGAGAACTGATTTGCATCAGAAGATACATGCACATTACAGAGCATCAATATGGTGTCATTCCCTGTTTTTGTGAGAAAAAAACAAACATAACAATGCCAGAATGTTATAATGAAAAGACAGAGGGAAACTGCAGTTTGCCTTAAGAATAAGCAGTTTATGTCTTATTGGGCCATTTTGTTCAAAATGTTTATTATTGTAGCTAAATATGTCTCTTAAACAGTCCCTCCATCATCAGCTCAGTGTCTGACATACAATTTACCTTAAATTCGATGATGTACTGGAAACTGTCTCTACCTGCTTTTATTTATAATGTGTCCTCTTAGGCAAATGTCCTTTCATTTAATTGAAGTTATATATTACCCTTTATCAAAACTAATTCAACACTTCCAGAAAGAGACTTTTTTATTTAAATTCAACTGGAGTCACTTTATATTTTATAACACATACAGGGCAATGTCAGAATTTGGTAAAACAGTGTCTACTGTTAATCATCATATTGCCTTTTGATCTTTATTGAGTGAGGTCAAAACATTTACTGCATTTCATTTCAGTGAGGAGCAGATGATCACAACTGTTTACCTTCCGTTCAGCCTAAAATTGAATATGGTGATGTCGGTCAGCAAGTGGATGAAGTTACACAGATATTGACCTTCCTTTCCTATGAGGGCATATTTCTTTCTCTGTGGAATAGGAGACCAACCTCAAAACATTTAGGATTTCTTTAGGCTTCTTTGGTGTTTCAGTATCTCTAGGTAATTCTAAGACTTTACTATTTCTTCCAGATCTAACTAGTGGTAATTCTGATCTAATACCTTCCAGGGCAGACAGTTAAAAAATCGTCCATCCACTACTACTGTAGAGTTGCCTAGAAACTCTTAAGGCTTCAAAGCTAGGGCAGACCAAAGAGAATTTTTTCTTGTGTCCAACTCTCTAGTTGCTGCTAAGTCAGCTTGGGATTTAATTCAAGTTTCTGATCCACATCCCTACAGCTCTTTCTGGTAATAACTCTCTCTTTCCAGTAAAATAGGATTTGTCTTTAAATTTAGTGGGCAGAATTAGCAGAGACAAGATGCATTCTGTTGAGAGAGCCCTTGAACATTGGATTCACTGCAGCCGGAGATCCATCTGAGCCAGTCTTGACTCCTGCAGGGTAGGATAAAAGGCTTATCTTTTTGTTCTGCCTTTCCCCATCTTGGATTGCAGACTGCTCTTAGCAACTATTCTGGATGCTGCCTTGTTTTGTTCCATTTTCAAAATGAGCTGCTACACTGTAGGGACATACACTGAACTTTACTTCTATGTAGTATGAAAATGGTGACAACCATTACTAAAAGGAATGGGAAGAGAAAAATACTTTATGAGACTTTGTTTAGTTTTGCTGTATTTGGAGACCTACTTTTAACATTGGTCAAGGCATGATGCATTTCATATACCAGCAAACATGAAGTATTGTCATATATTGTTTGTTAATTAACAGTTAAACAGTTAATACTTAAAACCAAACTAAATTCTTCAAGTGCAAATAAAAATCAGAGTCCTCTTTTTGACAGTTGTCCTATGGTTTGCAGTTGTTAAATGTGTGTTTGTAACTCTGTCAAGCACAGAGGTTGCAAGGAGATTCAGCTGGTCTTTGGAAGACAGTTATGGCAGTGTTTTTCTAGTTTATCTCCTTTAAGAGAATGATCCAGGTTAGAGTGGAAGCATGATGGAAAGAGAATGATGTGGAAAAGGGAGATTGAAACAATCAATCAAAGACAGGATGCATTCAAGGGAAGAAGTACTTAGAGGCAAAGTTACAGAGTATTAAGGAAAGTCCTAGATGGAAACTAGGGAAAGGGAAAAGTTATTAGATGAAGAGGGAAGATGACGTCAATTATGCAAAAGGCCCTGGCTTTTTTTTGTGTTCATGAGCCCAAATTTCTCTTGCCAGCTTTGATTGTCATCAATAAAACTCCTTCCTCACAATTACCATTTGTATCTGGAAGCTAGCCACACTCCTTGTTTAACCACAGTACATGCTTTGGAAATTTCATTTAAATGTCAAAACTGCCTGTTTGAATTGAATTGGATTCTATTTAACTGTTTGCTTTTATCTAAGTCAACTTCCAAAACCCAAATAGCTGCTGAATTGTCTAACTTTTAACTTTTTCCTCTCTGTTTCTTGCTTTCTGCATTTTGGTTTTGCTATCTGACTGCCTCACATGCACACTAATAAAAGAGGGGTGAATGGAGTCTGGAATTTTGACCTGAACTCTGTATTTAAAGTTTACAAATGGCATAGCTCTGAACACGAATATGTTGCAGGATAATGGTCCATAAAATGTTTTTTCCAGTGCTGCCTTTGGATTGTCTAAGTCCGTTGTTCATGATTAGCAAGATGTCCCAACGCATGGTTAGAACCACCTCTTTCATCTTTTTGTCTTATACCCTTTTTGGATTTTCTTACAGACTTATGGAGGGTAGATCAACTGGGTTGTTTACATTTTTGCATCTCTTTACAGCAGTCTTCATCTGTTTTGAAAAGAAAAAAAAGAAAGCTCATTTACAAGATATTTTAATACTTGCTTCAAATATTTTAGAACTCTGTCAAATTTTGACTGAGTTTGTTAGCCCGTGTTCAGTAGACATTAAATCATCTGTATGCATCTCACTGGAAGACTTTTCAGATCATTATCTATTAATAACTGAAAAAAAACAGCTGGTGCCAAAGCTACACCATATGGCAGATCTTCACTGACACAAGTGCTTATAGTAATATAATAATGAATGAAAAATGGAAGAGTTAGTTGATGATACATAGTGTAAAACACAGGCTTCAAAGGATCACCATTTGTATGGATCACACAAACTGTTCTGACCTGGCTGTTCAGTGCAAGGGCTATGTCTTTCATTTATGCTGATCGTAATGGATGACTGTAGTTTAGAGGAGTACCAGCTGAGCAGGAAACTCTGACTAACCTCTCATCTACAGAATAACCTGGATCACATTGTTCCTCTTTGGTTTTGTGTAACTTAGGAATGCAGAGTAATATAATATTTAGCTCTTATTGTACTTATTTTTTTTACATTTCTGTTAAAGTTTTCTTGCTTCAAGTCTATTTTAGTATCTAACCTTTCCTGATGGTTCCATTACATTTCATCAGCTATGCTTTTACTGTTTCATCTCTCTCTGGGTGTCCTCTTCAGCTTTTTACTCTCTTTCTTTCAACTCATGGTATAACGCAAACTACAGATGCTTCAAAATTAAGCATCCTTAAAACACACTGAAAACACAGATGCTTTACCTGATTTTCCTCATCTCCTTGCCTCTGAGCACCTACCATCTGTAGTTCTTCCTTACCTGTTCACTTTTTCACTAGTTTTCTCAACTTAAATCTTAGAGGCAATGTTTTTATTTTCTTTCTGTGACATGTCAGGTATCTGCCAGTCCTGTGCTTACCTCTTGCTGCCCTTGCGGTATTTGTGTACCTCTGTAGTATGAAATTACTGATCTTCATCATTACTTTGTTCTTCTTTTTCCACAAAAGTCTTCACTACCACTCCTTAGTTCTCCTTCTTTATGTTACCTGATGCAATAACAGAGCTACCCATCTCTGTAATAGCTGTCACCTCTCCCCCAGTCACTGCCTTTTGTTTGCCTTCAAACCGAAAGCTCAGACAATCTTTCTGATGTCTCTAGAAAAGTAAGTTGTGCTCACCTCTGGCTCAGCATGGTGTAAATAGATCTCAGATTCATTCCTATTGTCTAAGTTTTCTTTCTTAGTGATTATGTAAAGCAATTTATCATTCAGGAACATTATTCCAAATAATTATTTCACTCGTAGAAATACCACTGAATTCTCAATTCCATGGTGAATGTGAATGTGAAAATCTTGCACTCTTTGCAGCTCTGGATCAATTATTTCAGCTTCCCTTTCATTAATCTTGACAAACACTGTCTCTACCCAAAAGTAGAATGCAGCTGCAGTGGATGGTATCCTGCCCACTGTTTTTGTCTTTCCTCTTTATCCAATGTGGCAAGTTTGGTTTTTGGTTTCAAAGGTTTTCACGGGAAATCACTAGCTCTCCTTCAATCATGCCTTTGTATACCTTCACTAGCGGTGAATAGTCACATAGAAGTAAGCAGCTTTGTGCTTTTTTCCTGTAATAGTTGTCTTAATTTTCCTTTGTAAAACTATCTTTTGATGTACTGCTTGCACTTGGTAACTATAGTCTGTGCTAGTCATTTCTGCACATTGAAACACATTATCGTGGCACCTTACTCTTGTCCCTATCTTGTCTCATATTATTTGTATGATATGCACCATTTTTAGTTTATCTTGCAGCAGCTTTTTTTTAAACTTTCCCCATGGAAATTTTTAGGGTTTTTGTTTTTCAAGTGGAATCATCTATATCTGTTTGCACTCAGTTTCTCAACTATGAGCTGGTGTTTTGCTGCATCTTGAATAAAAACTACTAGTAGGTTTGATAGCACAACCTTTGGGATTGTCACCTGAATTCCCTTTTCTGGTAATTTTAAACATTTTGCCATCACAATCCTAGCTTAAATATCTTTACTATCAGTTCTGGTGGGTTTTTTCATTTGTTTCTTTTGTTTGGTGGTGGGGGTGGTTTTGGGTGGGTTGTGGTTTTTTTGTTTTTTTTCAGTTGGTTGGTTGAATGGTGGGGTTTTTGGCATTTGTCATAAATTTTGTTCCCTCTTTTTTTTATTTTTTCAACTCTCTTAATTCAAATTAACATGTCCAATGCTATGCTTTTCTGTAATTATCTCATCTAGTTATTTAGTACATTTCAAAATAAAGTATTTTCCATGTGGTGAGCTTGTCTTCTAAATAATCCACTACTCATTTTTATGTTTTTGTCTAGCTGTCTGCAGTCACAAAACTTTGCGTCGAATCATTTTGTCTTACAGACACATTCTTCCATAGAGTCTGCAGTAACAACTTTTGTGTTGTTCTCTAAAAGGAACTGTCCTTTGAAATCATCAATATATATGGCTTCTCTGTTTTTATGTGTCAGAACAGTATCGTTTCACTAAAAATACACCCATTGAAATCTATACCTTTATGATGGAAATGTGAGTTTAAATATTTTGTATCAAGTGTCCTTTGAATTAACTCCCAAGTCTTTTCTTATCCACACCCCAGTCTCTCAGCAACCTCTTTTTTAGGACGCAGAGTTAACTCTATCTTCCTTTTTTCCATTGACTTTATTTCTCCACCTTCTAGCTTTTTATCCTTTTAATTTAACAATTAAAACAGACTTCACTGAGGAGAGTTGCAAAGGTGGTAAATTCTCTCAGCTATATGCAGCAATACCCCAGGATGCAGTAAAGTATCTTCATACGCTTTTATGTTCCTCCAACATCCCTTTGACAGACCCCTATAAGTGGGAAAGAATGCTCATCTAGTAGCTTCCTGCAGTTAAAAATTATGTAGAAGACTTATTTTCCATTTAATTCCCTCAATTACCATGAGACGTAACTGTCTAAACGTTCTTCTTACCCCAAGTGTTGGTCCGAAGCTTAATAGCCCCTGTGTTTGTTCAATCCTGGTTTTTTCCTCTGTGTTCTCATGAGAGTACTTAGCTCTTTATTTGGTTGCTTTCACTCATTTCCAGCTGTCCAGTAAAATGCAGCTGAACCTCAGATATATATTTTATTGCAAGATAACACCTGAATGCAGTTCCACAATCCAAGATGGTACAGCAACTCTGTCCTTTTTTGCAAAGTTCAGCTAAGCTCTCACTACCAGCACTAAAAGCAGGACAGTTCCCATTTTCTTGCACTATATTTGTATACAGTTTTACATCTTTATTTTGTTTTAGCAAAGCTTCCTCCTTGCTGTTTTACTTAGTTTTTTCCGTTTTCAAAAAAATTACAATTCAAGAGGGAAAGAGATGAAGTTACACCAGGAATGAGGCTGCCTGTTTTCTTTACTAGGGGCACTGTGTTTTCAAATGGGAAAAGCTCTGCAGAAAAATCTTTCCAGATTCTTACACAATATAACAAAATTTTGACAGTAATGTGAATTTAGATGCCTTCAGTAAGACATCAGTAGGGTCACACAGTATGACACAGGACTACCTGGAGTCCCCCATCCATCTGCAGCAGTAGCACAGGTCCGAATGGAGTACACTGGCAACATTAAAATGGTACTAGAAAATGTAGACAGCTGAACTGCTCCCTTAGGATAGACTGGTGCTTTCTGTGCCCACCTTACAGAGTTTCACAGTTTAGCAAGGATATATGTTTTAATGGCAAACGCTGAGAACAGAGAGTGACTGGAAACATTGCGTTTCTTATACATCTGACTGAAGCTGAAGGCAGAGCACCAGAGAAGGACATTTCCTATTCTTGGGAGTAAGTAAGCCTTTTGTAGGTCAGTTTCCTCAACTGTGAAATGTACAGGGATTCAGTTATTCAAATACAATCTTTTTTTAAGGCATTTCACCACTGTTTTTTTCTGTAAGGCTGTGAATGTACTTTTCATAGTATATCTTTCACTGTGTCATGGTTTAATCCCAGATGGCAACTCAGCACCACACATCTGTTCACTCACTCACCCCTAGTGGGATGAGAGAGAGAAAAGGAAGGGTAAAAGTGTGAGAAAACTCATGGCTTGGGATACAGACAGTTTAACAGGTAGAGCAAAAGCCATGCATGCAAGCAAAGCAAAACAAAGAGTTATTTCACCACTTCCCATGGGCAGACAGATGTTCAGCCACCTCCAGAAAAGCCAGGCTCCATCACTCATAATGGTAGGTTGGGAAGACATCACTCTCAATATGCCCTCCTTCCCTCTTCCCCCATCTTTATATGCTGAGCATGATGTCATAAGGTATGGAATATCTGTGTGGTCAGGGTCAGCTGTCCCTGCTGTGTCCCCTCCCAACCTCCCATACACCTCCAGCCCACTCACTGGTGTGAGGAGAAAAGACCTTGGTTCTGTGCAAGCACCACTCAGCAGTAAGGAAAACATCCCTGAATTACCAACACTGTTTTGAGTACAAGTCTAAAACTAGTCCCACAGTAGTGAACAAAATTATCTCTAACCCAGAGAAAATGGCACACAGTGTCATGAATCTTTACAGTCCACTAAATTCTGGGAGCTTCCATAATAGCTAGAATAAAATAGACATTTATTTATGGTTTGATCTGGTACTGTGAAGCAAATTAATTGTGACAAATTCACAAATTTATGTATGATGTGTGAAACTACTACAGAGTAAGTAACAGTGCATGTTTAGTGAGTTGGTACAGGATCACTGGTGATCACTAAATAAGATTCACAAGATTATTTACATCTAGAATAAATCTGGAGAATGTTGTTGGGATACTGATTTATGTCTCATGAAATACAGAATAGTTTGTCAGCTGCTCCTATTATCAGACTAGTCTACTATTTCAGAAGAGTATCCAAAAATATTACCATTTCTAGTGGACATTTACAAGAATATAAATTACTCTCCTATTTTGAGCTGGGATGCATCTCACATAGTCAAAAACAGTTGTCCACACTTCCTACTTTTTTGGAAGGAGTACTTTACTTTTTGTAATATGCCTGCATGAGCAGTTACCACTGAACTTTATTTCCTATAGCCTTTCATTTCATAATAAACTTCTCCACCCACATTAATACTACAGTTACAAAACCAAAAAAAATCTACCAGCCATCTAACTCCTTTATTTCAATTATTTTTTATCAGATCCTAATACTAGAAGTATAACAACAGTCACAGTATTTTCCATGGCAAGATGTAGCACAGTAGGAAGCTTATATTCCAACATGCTGTCAAAGTAGAACTCAGTGCTTTTTGGTGCTGCATGCAGGTGTAAGTAGAGGATTAGGATACTAACCCTAGAAGTAAACATAGGTAGAATTAATGCAGAGACAAAGCAAGGTCAAAAAAATAAGCCTTTCCACAAGATTAAATGACTTGAAAGTTCTTTTGTGGTAATTACATATTAGATTTCTCAAATTGCATACATCAACCTCTATTCCCTCCTCCCCTCTCTTCCCAGATGCAAGTGATAGGACATATTTTCTTCACATAAGGAAATAGAATAATGATAGGAGTAAGCTAAATACTGAAACATTTTGTATTTCTTTTATTAGAAAGTGCCAGTTCACACTTTCTAAGACCTCTGACCCAGTCTCAACTCTTATACCAAACACTTTAGTTATCAAAACACAGTATCACTATTCCACCTGAATATTCAGTCTGATTTTCTTCAAGTTTTCTTCAAAATTTGAGAAATACGTAGTTAGGAATACATAGCCTGAGGACTTCTTATAGTATAACAGAATTATACAAACAAGTGCTGAGCATTCCTGCATACATACTGCTGATATATAGGGAGCTCTGATGCAATTTTCTGTGCAGGGATAACTGGTCTCAGTTCAGGGAGTAGGAAAATAAAGTTAGAAGAATGAGTGCTAAAAAACTAGTTATTAGTTATTGTGGGATATTTACCACTTTGTTAAAAAATCTAGAGATCTTGAAAGGCATTTTCAGTCATTCAAGACTTACAGCAGTATTCTTGCATAGTGGTGATGCAAGGAGCCAAGTAGAGTGAAATCCTATTCTGCAAGTACATATTGTATAAACTTAATACCCTACTGTACACAAATTCAAGGGAATTAAAGTCTTAACCTTCATAAGTAGCTTATCATCATAAAAAGTAATATATGGTATATGTATAACACAAGCCTGATCAATCTCCCATGCCCCAAGTTCTTGGATGTTCTACCAAGCTGTCATACTGAAGTTGCATGTCTTCATGCTTCCTGGAGTTCAGAGACAGCCTTCAGATTGCCCATGCCCTGACTTTACAGGAATTCTTTGGTTACAAGAATATCTCTTTTTAGCATTTAAAGAGCTAAGAACAGTTGTCAACTCCTGCAACTGGCACCAGTTTTTCATAGACTGTTCTGTTACTCAAGCACATGTTTCTCCATAACACCAGTCTTCAAAGTAATTTAGTTCAAATTTCATGTCTTTAATGAATATGACAGTTGATCACATGAAGCCAAGATTTATGGAGCTCATGCCTATGCAAGAATGCCATTCAGTTTTGGAATTCACTTCTATTTTTCAGATGGATTACACTGGTGGTTTTATTGTACAGTTAATCATGGAGTTGCTTTTGTATTATTCCAGCTACATTGATAATTCTGTGTCATTCAGGTTAACATGCAGTGTGATGTGTGTGATAAGTCTGAATGATAGCTTCCTTTACCATGCTATTGAAAAATATGTTTGCCTCCATGCACAGATACAGTGGACTTACTGGTTTTTACAGTCATGTTCATTAAACTTTTCTTCCAGGGCAATAGTCTGCTTTTCATCATCTGAACCCCTGTTGTTATGTTTTGAAAAAGTTTGAAAGCAGATGAAGCCTGCATTTTTGCATACATGAAAGAAGTAATCCCGAATAAGTGAAATGAAAGACAGGTGTAAAAAAGAGCTGAAAAATGAATGGAGAAAATCTGAAACTGAAGTTGGAAGTTTGATTTGGGCAAGTTATGACTGAGAAGCAAAGAGTGAGGAAGGGGGACAAATGTGATTCATTTTGAGGACATGTCACTTCCCAGAGAACAGTGATCAGAAAGAGTATCCAGCTCACAATGTAAGTACTGTCTATGTTGTATGAGTTTCTTGGGGTGAGAGCTGGGGGGAGGAGGAGATACTTTTTTTATATTTGCAGAAGTCACACAGAATTTTCATCTGTATCACCTTAAAATATCAAATATATTTTACAAAAATTTGTGAAAGTTTTCATAACTTAGAGAGTTGGCTAAAAAATGTCATGCTAATCATGTTGACTGAAGTGCTTTCAAAATAATTTATATATTTTCTGGCCTTTTTTTCATATAATATATAATTTAAAAGCAACATATCTGAAGGCATAAAATCTGTCTTTTGTAAATCTGACAGGGGCCTAGCCTGAGCTAGAGTAGAGGCTGAGTAGCAGAAAGAAATTTTTTAGAGTTAACATGCATTTAAAAAATAGTGACTTAATAAGTTTTCTCAATTCACGCCATCTAGTTTTGGAACAGAAAATATTCCCAAGGTTCAGTCAACAGTCCATGTAAAGTCAATTTAAACACTTTCATGTATATGTCTGCTAAGTAATCGAAACAGTGAAAATACTACTGTAACTTTCATGTGACAGAGACTTCTTGCAGGTCAGCTTCTTGAGATTGAAATGTATGAAAAAGATGATAAACATGGAATATAGAAAAGTAGTAATGCAAAAATGTAACACGTTTTGCAATTCTCCCTGTTGCTATGTCCCACATTACATGTTGTACCAATGGCCAACATTTATCTGGACTTCCTTTCTTATGCATTTCTTCCATGTCAACATGAAGTCAGAATACAGTTTAAATACACAGTTGGAAGCAGTAGATGTAAAACACTTTCAATTTATTGAGTCTCATGACTTGGGAGATAGAAAGATTACAAACAGTACAACAACAATTAATCTGCAATGATTTTTAACAGATAATGTTTTTACCATTTTTCTTTCAATTCTTTTTAGAAAAAAACAGGTGGTTATCTTATAGCTAAATAACTAATGTACATAAGCTGTCTCAATTTAAGATCATAACAGATACAAGGTATAAGTAATTTTTAAGTAATTTTTTTCTTTTTTTTTTTTACTATTTCATGAGGTGAGTTTAACATTAAAGCCTGACCTCACCTACCTACATCATGGTCAAAAATTTAATTTCCATTAGGATTTAACAGAAACTGTGCTAGTGCATCTAGTTATCTCATTGTGAAAACAAAAAAGAAGGTGGTTTTTTGACAATGAAAACATAGCCTAAGTCTACACAGTGAGACAGATGGGACTAGTTGTGTGAGCGAACAGGATTTCATTCCGTATGGCTCTCAGTCAGAGAAACCATAAGCAGAATGGAGCAAAATAGCAGGAGGTAGCTGAAAAATATGAGAGGGACATTTGGAATAGAAAGAATGAGTATCAATAAAAAGCAGGTTTATACGCTAATATTAATTTTGGAAAATTTTCTGCCGGCAGATGCATCTTGCTAAGAACTGTTTATTGCAATAACAGATGTATATAATTGTACCCTGAGAAAATGGCATTGGCTAAAATCAATCCCATATGCTTTTTGTTTTAAAGTAAAAAAAAAAAAAAAAANAATGCCAAGCTGTCTCTTTTTAATCTAAAAGTTATAACCTGAAATGTTACCTGATTTAAATTTCAAATTCACAGGTCACTATAAACTTTTATAGTGGTGAACAGATGTTCGTATGAGCTGTACTTAGCTATAGAGCACCTAAAGAAAAACATGTCAATGGAATGTCAAAATTAAATCTCCATCGGAAATGCCAGGGGGCTAAGTCTTTAAAAAATATTGGTGTTTGCTGTTAGTTTTGCTGTAACCCCATGTTCTTTGTCCCTCTGGCTTTACATGAACCACAGACTACTACTGATTCCTTTAGAAAACTATGTTCATTCAAAAAATGGTTTCAAAACTCAGAGGTAAAGTAGAATTACAACACATATGGCTTTGCCTTACTTGTGCTCTGTGCTTCTGCACATCTGCACAGACAATGTCTCACTCAGACTTAAAAATACTTGTACCTGTTAAGATGTCACTGCTACCATGTTTGTACTTGATTAAATGTCTTAAGACAGTTAACAATGATCATAACAATTCAACAAAAAGAAAAATGCTAATCATCAGAATCATCCTTTTGAGGGATATATGCAGCTATTCCTTAGCTTGGGAAATGAGCAGAAAAAGCCAGGAAAGTGTGACAGAAGTTATCAAAAAAGTTAGCTGTAAGTTTGTCATTTAAAAGTAAAGCTATTATCTATAAATATTTGCGTGCAAATTCTTCCCTCAAGATTGTTATATTTGTAAGTAATTCCATAAATTACTTAGGGTTTGTAGTGGTGAGCAGCAGACCAGAATCAGGTCCTCAGAGTTTGATTCATTCACTTGACTATAGGTATCACAATTCTCAAAGCTATGAAATTACACAGCTTGGGCTGAAGTATTATGGTTTTTTCTTACCTCTCACAGATACATAAAGGCTCAGAAGGACAATTTGCATCAAAATAATTGTATACATTCTAGCACATTGTAAAACCAGTCTGATCAATAATTTTGTATGCAAGGAATTACTTGGGGCCTCAGCATTCTTCATTTAAGGAGATAACACTGTTTATGGCACAGTCCGGAGCATGGATTCATGATCAACTCCCTCATACCACAGGCTGCTCTAGAGGATAGCAGGCTGCTGCTCAAGTCAGCAGCATTAGCAGTGCTCTTCTGTCTTTGCCCTTTCATATAGGGCAGAAAAACAGCACAAGAAATATAGAGGGCTTTGTCAATAACAGAAGCAATAGAGAGGGTTTTGCTTGGGCCTAGTGATGTACATGCACATTGCAGGCTGTCTGAACACGGCACTCTTGCTCCATCTGGAAGGTTTCCAAGAATAAGCTTGGATTTTTTTTTGGAAGAAGAATAATCCAGCATATGAAGGATCTTCACAGTGCTCTCCTCCTAATGGATTACATTCAAGTATTTCTGAGTGAACATTCCTCTTAAATTCTGCTCAGTTCAAATCAACATGTGCGTTTGGGTGGCCACAGTCACATGAAGGTCAGCAGCTAAAAAGAGTGGGGCTATGTTCCCATTTCACTGAAAGCAGAGTTCCAGCTCCCGTTTAGCAGAACCTATAGTGACAACTCACAGTTCACTACAGGTACCTCTATATTCTTGGTAAAAACTTGTTATTTCTTGGCATATTTTTAATAGGCTTGCAAATCTCTTGTTTTCATATCTAGAAATTTGCTTAATTTTGTTGTTGGAATAGAGACAGTACTCTCCCATTCTTATTATGAGACACTACATCATCACGACTTTGTCTCACTGGAGATTGTTTCCTTGCATATTTCTCTTCATTCTGTTGAGTCTGCATGGGAATAAAATTTCAAATGTTATTTGATTCTAGGTGTACTAATGACAGTTACATTGCTCTGTAGACACTGTGAAGTATGGAAAGAACAGTGTAAGGATGCTAATGATGGGGCATGACTCCAGTTACTCTGCTGGCATCTCGCTGTGATCTGGATAATCCCTTAGATTATGACCTCATTTGTTACTTTCCCTGTTTTCAGCTGTGATAGAGTTCATTTCCCTCCTAATAGCTAGTACAGTGTTGTGTTTTGGATTCAGTATAAGAATAACGTTAATAACACATTGATGTTTAGGTTGTTGCTGAGCAGTGCTTACCTTAAGTCAAGGACTTTTCAGTGTCTTATTATCTGACAGTAAGGAAGTGCACTCTGGCCCCTGTCCAAAGCACCAGCTTAGTTGTATTAGAGCCTTTGAGCATTACAATAACTCACTTTCCCCTGTACTTCTTGAAGTAGAAGAATTTTATTATACAGCCTTTGTTATCTTGTTTCGTTTTCCCTAAGTACCTTCCTGTAAACTTATGGCTCCCATTTCTCGCTATGATAAAAAGTTCTGGGGTAAAAGCCCAAGTGTATTTTCTAGCTCTAAGATAAATTTATTTACAATTATCACTCAGAATTAAGAGCCTTTTATTGGGTGCCTGCTCAGTAGGCTGAAACTGTGCTGGAGCTGTCATCTGCGTGATATGCAACTCATAGCCTGAGGAAAGGAAAGGATGGATATCAGTCACTTCTCTAACTTCTTTTTCTGTGCTGCTGCATTGCTTGTTGCATAACAGAACAGCCCTGAGGAACCAGTTTCGATTACAGTAGCCTGCCATGTCCTTTTTCATGGCTGTGCTGGAAGTGGTTGGGACAGAGCAAGTCAAACCATCTGTTGAAATCATAGCTGTCTCCTTGCCTACAGCAAGCCCGCCCTGTTCTGTATGTGGCTTGTATCTCCAGGGCCACATTGCCCACGCTTGGAATAGCATGAGACTCCTCTATAACAAAACGTTAGACCCACTTTAGTTTAGGCACACAAGTCCTTGCTTGGATTTGAACATCCTACTTGGCTTTCACGCTGCTCGTGTCCACCTCCTAACTGATGAAGCATTATTTCACAGTACTGAAAGGACAGCATGTCCTGCTATACCTGGCTCAGTGCCTCTCAGACTCCAGCAACACATCCTGGGCAAGACAAAGCTGTTCTGATGCCATTCCAAAGGGACCTGCAGACAGTGATTTTGCAGTACCCTTATATACTGCCTTACTGGAGGACTCTTTTAGTTAGATCTAGAGTTTATTGACTGTTTTTTACATATTCCTCACACTTTTGGATTTGTTTTTTGGTTGGGTTTGTTTTGGGGCTTTTTTGGGGGGTGGGGTGGCAAAAACAGAGCAAAGCATAGATCTGCTCCTTTTCTCAACATATCACTTGTAGAACTGCAGAGAAACTATTAATGTCTAACATGTTAATAGTAGGCTGAAACCAAGTTCTCTACTCATAAAGGGCCTTAATCAACATGTCAGACATGTCAGGAATTGAGTCTGTGTAGCCTTGTTTCTACAATCCTTCCCCATGTAAGGAGCAGTCCTTTCTCATGCAAATAGTCCCCAAAGTCGATTTGGTTTCTGAATGAGTAATGCCATTCAGGACTCGGCCCTGCTTCCTCTCACAGAAATCATGGCTCCTAAGCCCAGATAAACTTTAGTTTTCATGAGCAAAAGGCACACTTTTCAAAATATGTTATGCCGGTTCTGCAAACATTATTGCTGTAAGGAAGGATACATGCTCATTGACACCTATTAATCTCACACTCTGCCCTCTCTAAAACAAAAAAAAAAAAAAAAAAAGAAACAACCCAAACCAAACTCTATTGAAATGCAAAACTCTTTATACATGAGCACAGTTTTGAAAATTGATCAAATCTAGAGAAATAATCTAACTTCACTGAAGCTCATGAGAGTGATTATAAATCAGATATAAATTGTTAAAAAGAGCCCATGAATGTTTTGGAAGGTAAATTCTGGCTATTTGCTGTGCAATAAAATGGACTGTTAGCCAGATAATGAAATCATAAAACACTGGCTGCATTTTTCTAGACATTTCCAGGAAAGAAAATATAAAGTAACCAGATTTTCAAATTTTATATTTTCAATAGTTTCACTTTCAGTCAGTTGGCAAAAAACCAATAACAAAAAAAAAAAAAAAA
>VXBX01001572.1:78069-107795 GCA_013400415.1 Scytalopus superciliaris
ATTGGGTCTTTCTTCCCCATGCAAGTTATGGCAGTGATTCAGACAGGATGACTGATGTTGGTTGGGAAAGATGCAGAATAATTAGCACAACCTGCCTGGGTCAGGCCCACAGAGATCATAGGGTTCAGGGGAAAAAGGGCTATTTTTTAATCAAGGCATAGCATTCACTCCCGATCATACTGAACATGAGGAGTGTTTGCAGTAACTTCAATAGTACTTGTATTTTCTGCCAAACTCACCACTTTTGGAACTAAACCTTTGAACTGAATTTAAAGTTAAATTAACAACTAAATGATTATTTAGTTTATTTAAAATGCCAACTTATTTAAACTGCCAACTCAATGATGAAAAGTAACTGCATGGTTTACTAAAGCACTAACACTTGAAGAAACTAACTTCCAATTCATGCAATTAAACTCATCATTGTGCTGCAGAAGTGTTACTGTCACATATTTGTACTACAGCCTGCAAACTTGGCACACTGAGTAATGGACATTAAGGAGGTGTGTTTAAGAGGCGCTGGACTAAAGGCAGTTATTCTTGACTGAAATACACTCTCTTATGGTGTCTTATGATGTTTTCCACTTACTACTTAACAAACCTCTGTGAAGGTATTTCAAGCCTGCTTATGAATGAATTGCATGCAGACACATGCACCAACTCACCTATTCAGCAATTGGCAGCTTAGAGTGAGGATCACTTGTTTCAGTGCAATCTGCATTAACCTGCACTAGTATTAACTTAGAGAGGTAATATAAGCAAGGATGCTTTGCTTGCTATCTATTACTTTTATTCAAATAATAATGAAGAATTTTAAAGATCTATTTAAAAGTCCCCAGAAAAGAGAAGATACAATATTTTGCCCAAGGGATATATCTCAGATGTCTGACATCACTAAAGACGATGTCACAAAATACAAAAATTGCAGAGAACTCCAGTCTGTAATAGTGAAATTTTTGATCTACTGAATTTACACTGCACGTTAGCTAAGCTTTTAACTTTTCTGCTCTTCCCAAGAACACATCCACAAAGTTTCTCAGGGATCAATTAGTTTTCTAGGTTGTTGTTGTTGATGTTTTTGTTTTTCAGACTAATGCCTTTCAATTATACTTCTTCAGGTATTTTGAGACTAGTGCTTTATTTAATATTTTCTAAAATGGAATGCAGGGAAAAGTTCAAACTGTGTAGATCACAGTACTAATTTGGGACAAAGAATTCAACACATAGTTTAGGTTCTGATTTTTTTTTTTTTAAGACCTAGAATCCCACCTATCAAAGGCTCATTACATTCTAGCACTAAACTAGATACCCATAAATCAGCTTATCTCATTTTAAAAACTAATGAGTCTTATAGTGCCAAAATATGATCCTTTACAACAAAATAGTGGTCAACAGTAACAGAAAACTGACTAGAGGAATTACTATATGCTACAGATATTTTTTTTTTATATCAAGTTTTACTTCACACACATTTTAACTTTGTTAAACTTTGTTCCCTTTTAAAATGTATACAATATGATGTGGCATAAAAACAATCTTAGTGCTGTAGCTCCCTTCACAACCCAATCAAAGCTTTCTGAGGAAGATTTTGGTCACCTGGGACCACAGAATCATTTAGGGTCCAATTTTAAATCCACCAAAAGGAAAAAAGTCTTTGATTTGAGTTAGTCAAAACATGAAGCTGCAAGAGATGCAGTATGGGATCCTGTCTGCACTCAAGCCTTATTTCCAATTGCTCATGAATGTGAGAGAGCAGTATACAGAGTGAAGAACAGTGAAAGCATCAGCATGCTGGAAAGTCAAGTCATGCCTCTGAAATTTGTATCACTTGGCACTTCAAACCAACAGATCCTGACAGTCACCTACTGCCTGTTCCTTGCCATACTTGTGTCCGGATGTGTTCAGCCCAAACACACAGAAGGACCACGAGGAGGAGGAGAATAGCACAGAGGAAAGAGTTCCTACTTTGTCGTTTCCAGTGAAATAATAAGAAAATTTAGCTAAGCAGAGGGAGACCAGACTTCCAGCAGCTTTTGGTGAAGAAAGCTACCAAGAGAACAGTAAAGCTGCTGACAAGAGAAAATATTCTATTCAATGTTTAGGAAAGATAATAAAAAGTGTAGAAGACAATAACTGAAATGCCTGGTTTGGCACTGTGAAATATAAATGCCATTTGTTACTGATTTTACAGGAAAAAAAAAAACTATGCGGAGGATCACATCTTGTTCAAATTTATTCTAGGAAAATTCCAATGACTTTTGGAGGAATAAAACCAGTTCTTTTCCAGTGAAATGTGCCATGATTTTATAACAGCTGAGGATTTCAGTGAGCATGGTTTCACTTCAATAGATTTTAGAATCATCCTTTAGATTTTGCAGAGTAGATACATGATTTTTTAAGAATCTTATTTTTTCTCAGTTTCTAGAAAATTGTTTAAAAAACAGTTACATACAGAGACAGAGACAGGATCTAGCTTTGTGTTTTCTAGACATTTCCAGGATGTATAGTTTCAAAACATTACACCCATGAGATGAAAATTTGCCAGCTCAGATCTTGTAAGGCTCCCTCAACTCCCATTGAAATCAAAGGGGCATGTGCTTAAACTCTTTCCAGGAGAGAGACATTTTCTGGAATTAGTCATAATGAAAATGAATTAATTTTGGTCTATTTCCCAGTATTCCCCTAGCGTCACAGTTCTTATATTTTCCTCCCAACTGCAGTCTGGGTGAGATTTGGTGCCTGGAATTTTTGAGCTACAAGGTTTTGTAGTCAGTAAAGCCTATTTCTGCTTGGCACAACCTCATGCTTTGCCAGTTTGATTCTAAAGAAGGAAAATAAAACTATGTCACAACACTAGAAATAATGTTTTCAAGAGACCATGTGTGTATTTATGCTAATAAATCACACTGAAAGAGAACAGCTGATGTCTCAAAGTGAACTTTTTAACCTCTGTGTACCAGCTATAAGGCAGTAAATCTAATTCATTAACAAAAATGCAGCAACCCTAGAATGAATGATACAGGAACAGTACTGCCACCTTGCTGGAGGAACAAAAAAATGTGATTTCTATTTCTCAACATTGTTTGGATAGCCTACAATTATCAGAATTAAGTATGATAATAACCTGGTAATTAACTGTAATTTCTTTTATTACTGTGGAAATGGCACTACAGAAGCAACAATGACCTATATATTGTTTCATGATTTCTAAAGTTATTGGCACCATATTTCTAATTACCCTTGCAGTCACCCAAACTATTTCAGAGCAGTTATTGAAACGATGTCAAAGCACCCCAGACCAACTTATTTTCTTGATGAACTGATTAAAAGTTTTTTTAAAAAAACCCAATCATGATGTAGCAAGCATGGGGTGCTGAAGAGGTAACTAGAACTATTATCTGCCATTTGTTAACTTCTGGTAATATAAATGTATGTAAATTGATTTTTTTTTTCTAGTAGCACTGTTGTTACTGCTTCAGAATGCTCATTTGTAATGAAAATTGTAATTAAAAAAAAAAGGTGGGAAAAAGTAGAGATGTTGAAGAAAATGCAAAGCAACTATATCTATTGCTTGACTTGTCTATTTATTGCTATTATTATTTATTGCAGTTTTATAAGTCTCCTCAACAGCAAAGGGGAGAACGAAGTTTTAGAGGTTCAGGGAGTTGCTAGTGACAGTTTTAGTTTGATCCTGAATTTGTCATTCCTCTTCTTCCATCCCTGTGCAGCCATTTTACATAGCTGCTTGCAGAGGAGTGACCTGGGACCATCTTTGCTGTATCAGCTGTCAGCGTCTGGGCCCAAATCTGGGTGACAAGGATGTCCTGGCTTCTTCCCACTAAAGCTAAAGAACCACACACTCGCACATGGTCCCTTGGAAACTATGGAGAACAGATAAAAGTCAATGTTTCTCTAAATCAAGAGAAAAAAAAACCCTGTGAGTTTGTCTGCAACTGTCTTTCCTTCTTCAATGTCCATCTTTTGTCCCAGTGACAGATAAACAAGAATGAGTGTCCTGATTATCATAATAATTCAAGAGCAAAGAAGCAAATTCTGCTGAGGATGGTTCATGGTTGGACTCTCAAGACCACATGGCTTTTACCACCTAGACAAACTACACTTTTGAAAATTTTATTCAGTTGTTCCATGAAGATTACCTCTCATAGGACTGTTTTGATGTTTTAGTAACTGGTACACAAACAAAAGCTCTGAGACATGCTGCTTTTGTTTTTAAAAGGTTCTAGTTTCATCATTTTGTCAGTTCCTTGCTTTGCACTTATCCACCCCAATTCTTTCTCTTTCTCTACTTGCTTCCTCTGTTTCCCCCTTCACTTCTTTTGCTGTGCTTTATAATACAGAAAGTCACAGGATGCTTAGTGTTTACCTGTGAATCCGTGGGTGGTGAATCCATTTGACTCCAGTCTGTCTCCAGCCCTGCAGCTGAAGGTCTGTGGTTTAAACATGCTCAACAGGTAGCTTTGGAGATTACATGGCTCCAGGAGGCTCCCATGGTACTAGTGCCAGTGAATATCAACATTTAATCTGGCAAGTATGTCACTGAAATAGCTTACGCCTATAAAAATTGCAGTAGTATGTTTGCTGTTTCAACTGCCATTCTTTAGTTAATAAGATGGAGGGATTTGGTTCTTGTAAAGTTTAAGTGTTTGTGTATTCGCTGGACTTAGCGGTGCTATGAGAGTGAATAACTGTGTGCACTGATTGACTTAATGCAACTTCTATCAAGCACTTCTCCTGCAATCTGTCCATATTCATTCAAACTCCTTTAAGGTTGCTATGGCCACCTTAAATACTAGAAGTCGTTAAAAAACTGTAACACATGCCTACCTTCATAGCTGCTGATTCCTGAGGCAGTTCCATTCTATGAAATGCCAGTCTGTAGTGATTATATTTGGACTTTCCAAACTCTTTTAAGATATAGACCATATTTTACTACAAGTTGTCAACACTTGACCTCCCCTACATGACACATGGATCAAATCATCTATTTAGAAATGGCAAAACATTTTTAACAGTTGATTTTTAAGAAGAAAAAATTCTTATTTATACATATACTTATAAAAAACCCTGCTGGATTTCATTAAAATGAGAAATAGATGAAAGTACATAAACCCCCAGATTTCAACAAGAACTAGATGCTGCTCTTTAAGTCATGTGAAGCATCTCTGACTTAATTTTATCAACAATGAGAGTTGGCTTTCTAGAAGAAATTCCAAGAAAGAAAAAGTTAAGAGTTAAGTGATTTGGTCTCAGTTCTTATCTACAATAATGAAGCTGTACACTGGCCTCTGTCTCTGAAGCTGCAGCTGGTAGGAGTTAACCATGAGTGGGAGGTATTCACCAGGGAAATTTAAATCACCAAAGTAGTAGCTTCCGACTCCTGTGTTCTGAGCCATTTCTGGAAAAAATCTGTTCCTGGCAATCCCACCGCGCTGCATGGGCTTAGCAAGGCTGATTGTTGATGTCATACATTAGAACACCCATTGTACTTACCTAATTCATGCTAATTTCATAGCAGACCCTGAATCAAGAGGTCACAGCACTTACTGAACAGTGAATCCCTCTTTTTCCTTCAAGTGTCTCTTCACATTTGCTGAACAGACTATCCTGGATGTGTGCTTTGTCTTATCCCAAATAGTCATACTTACAGAGAAGCCAAAATATTACGTCAATGAGACATGAACTAGGGTATTTGCATCATGTGTGTGAAGTTGTTTTACTTGCTTCAAAGTAATTAAGATCATACCACAAACATGCCTGAGGATGACTCTGCTATAGTTTCAAAATCTTTCATCGAATTTTTCTGTCCCTTACCAACACAGAGAGAGAGAGAGAGAGAGAGAGAGAGAGAGAGAGAGGAGAGAGAGCAAGCAGGCACTGATACTTGGATTTGCTACAGCCTTCTGGAGGGCCGACACCATCTGCAGGGAGTCACTAACCCGCCATGCCTCCTCACCCTGATGCCTTTGGACAAGAGGAGGATCTCTACAGTGTCTGCAGGAAAGGTTCCATCCCATCTCTTGTGACTGCCATTTTTCCACATGAGTTCTCTTTTTGGAATCATCACCCCTCCTTGGCTGCCTCTGTGCCTCACCAGAGTCCAGGAGTGACTTTTGTGGCTGCTGCCCCCCAAGGCAGCATTGTCCCCCATTGTCCATAAATAGAACTGCACTGAAGGGGCAGAGAGAGGACTTAATGCATTGGAAGGGTTTGGTTACAGTGGTGTTGTTCCGTTCTGGTTTAGGTGATACATATATATTTGTAGTTAAGAACTGTTATCCTTTTCTATACATTTTCTGATTAAAGTCTCTTAATTTCAAAGGTTGTGGTGGTTTTTGGGAAGAGGCCCCCTTCCTAGCCCAAACACATCGTAGCTTTTAAACTGAGACACTCTTTCTTTTACTTATTTTTCCTTATAGCAGTTCTGGGATTTTAAATTATTACAGCAACAGCTATATGAAAAATGTTACAGAGTTAATTACTGTCTCTCTGCACGGAGAATTTGTGTAGCCTACCAATTGTGGAGGCCTTTTTTTTAATATACTAAATATTTTGTAGCTCAGTCACTCAAGCATAATGTAAGAACACATGAGAATCACTCTCTAAGAATGCAAATACACATTGCTAAGTAAAAAATGAGTTTAGGGAGCTGAAGTGACTATAGGGGTTTTTGTTGAACTTCACAGACAGAGTTACCTGAGGTTTTTTTATCTATAACATTATACATTTCCTTGCCTAGATTTTCATGTTTCCCTTCTCTAATTTTCCTTTGTGGAATTGAAAATATGAATCTGGGGAAAAAAAATCTACTACTTGGGCAGGGTGATAATGAATCTCCACATTGCAGTATCCCATTGAGTGTATTGATTACTACTACAATAGCTATTACAGTTTTTGCAGCTCTCAGTCTAATTATATGGTCTTTGAGTTTTCAAATACAATAGAATTTTAGTTGTAATTGCCCTATTATAATAACCCGTTTTATTTTGCTTCAGGTTTTAAATACAATAGAATTTTAGTTGTAATTGCCCTGTTATAATAACCCGTTTTATTTTGCTTCAGGTTTTAAATTCTGTACTTGTTGGTCAAAGCATATTTTCTATTATATNAATTGCCCTATTATAATAACCCGTTTTATTTTGCTTCAGGTTTTAAATACAATAGAATTTTAGTTGTAATTGCCCTGTTATAATAACCCGTTTTATTTTGCTTCAGGTTTTAAATTCTGTACTTGTTGGTCAAAGCATATTTTCTATTATATTTCAGAAAACAGTGAGATATGTAAGAGGTAGTTCTTATTCCTGAAAACAAACTTTTTTGCAGAAACGTAAACCTCTTAGGAAGTCTCTGATGTCACAGACTTTGTATGTGACATCAACTATGACTTTCAGAGGAGAAGCTAATTGAAAAAAGAATAATCAAATAGTTAAAATTTTAAACGTAGGCTACGACTCCTGCATTTATGATGGGGAACCCATGTCTGTGATCTGTAAGTGAGCTGAGGCATGTATGTTTCTTGATCTGTAATGAAAAAGTCAAAAATGAGAATTACTATATGCTTTATGAGAGTATTGAAGGGCCTACATTTACAGATGCTCTAACCAGTAATCCAAACATCACTCTAATCATATTTTGTTCAGTGTGGGTTCAAAGCTGGGGCAGGGGGCTGGGAGGGGGTTGGTGGTGGGAAGCTGGTTCTGTACCTATAGTACACTGAAATGAGTTTCAAGTTCATTAAAAACTAATTCAAGATTTCACAAAAATTGGACACAGGTTTGCGAGGTAAATCTTTCAGAATTCATAGGACAGAAGAGTAGATGCAAGCAGAACAAAAAGTTAAAACCTCAGCATTTCATCTGCTTTATGTTTATCAAGAAAACACTATAAACATTCATAAACAAAATGTATTGGTTTTTAAATTCTGAGTCAACTTTTGTGTGGTTTCAGCATACGTCCTGTCTTAGGTCTCAGGAAGTAAAAATCAAAAGTGTCTGGTTAATCTCAGAAATCAGTAGTTTCACATAATTATTTTATTGCACTATGATTTCACATATGCATTTCAGGAGCACTGCCTAATGGTAAGTTACATATTGCAATGAAACACTGACAGGAGATAAATCCTTGCCTAATACAAATCCACATTGATCCAAGTATGGCTATGCTTCAACTCTTTAAAGTTTCCTTTCTTAGATGTCAAAATGCATTGGAAAAAGAAAGCACAAAACATAGTCTCAACTCTATTGGGTGAAATGACATTATGTAGAGAGTCATCCATTTACTTACATACAAGGCTATACAATTACATTAACCTCACAAAGCGTTGAATTTCTCCAGCTTGACAAACAGAAGGCAAAGAGTTAAACTCATGTTAGCCTTAGCCAGAACATCTACAGGTGCTACCTGATATTCCACATTTCTGTTTAACAGTTATTGGGAGAATCTTTCTGAATAAGGGCTCACCTAATTGGTTCCAGGTGCCTGACTCCCTGGAGGGCAGGTAAAATAAAGAGAGTGGCAGGCAGAAGAGAAACAGCATGAGTTTCTTCTAGAGAGACTTGAAGCTATCAAAGATCTATTGACTGTATACTGCCTGAAATTCACTGATTTTTGAGGCTATCTAGTAAAAGGGAATTCTCATTTTCTTCTAGAGAGTTGGTTCTAGATGCATATGCAAAGTACCATCTAGATAGCACCTGGAAGGCCATAGGCTTGACTGTAAAAATTTGTGCATCAGAGGAGTTATTGCAAGAAATTAGGGCCCTGCAGAAACCAGAGCCTGGTCAGAATTTCCTCCATGTAGATTTTAAGAGGAGCATCAGAATTGCTGTTCATAGAATCACTCCTGTTAGGTTGTAAAAGGCCTCTGGGATCATTGAGCCCAACCTGTGACTGAACACCATCATGTCAACTAGGCCATGGTCCTAAGTGCCATATCCAGTGTTTCCTTAAACACCTCCAGGGATGGTGAGTCCACCAACTCCCTGGGCAGCCCATTCCAATATCAAATCACTCTTTCTGTGACAACATTCTTTCTAATGTCCAGCCTAAACCTCCCTTGCAGCTTAAGACTACGTCCTCTCATCTTGTTCTTTTTTATGTGTATTGCAAAAGTGAAGCAACAGATAATTTTAAGAAACACATGGACTTTCATTTTGCTTCTGGTAACATTCCAGCAGTACACATTCATAGTCTGTGTCCTGGTATCGATTAGGCGTTACAAACATAACAAGTGAGCATGTTTCATCAACATGTGTTGACTTTTACACACTTCAGCATTACTTTGTATTGTGCAAAAAGAAGATGAATTTAGAATTTCAACTGCTAAAGTTAACCAGAAATTTGAGAGCGTGTTCGAAAGAAAGAGATGGCATAGGGATGACATCAACAGAAACAGCTGGGTGTAAGTTTTATACATTTTTAAGTGAGAGTTTTATGAATAGTTTTTACTTTGTTTGAACTTCCATTAAATGTCTAAGCAGTGTAGATTTATAGACGCACTTTTTTATTGAAGAAAAAAGGAATAATCAAAGGTGTATGATAAATTCTTACTCCGCCCTTTCCCAGATCCAGAATCCCTCATACTTCAATACATATCCTGGACATGTTTCAACATTAATAAAATTTAGGCATGCTTCAGAGAAGTTGTGAGATAATTCCATGTCCTGGCCACCCAGAAAACAAGGGCAAGTCGTTCGCATTTTCAGAGGTTCATGTGCATTTCTGTGTTCTCAACTTTCCCAAGAATTACCTGAAGTCATTCAAAAGGTGGAGAACTACACTTTTACTAAAGGAAGTCTCAGATAGCCAATTTACTATATGGATCTGACCCCTAAGTGAAGACATTCCATATCTAAACATGTGATTTCACTTTTATAAAGTTCTTAAAATTGTGTGCTTTGTGCACTGATGGCTCAGATGTCCATCAATCTTTAGAGATAACAGGCATCACAGAGAAACAGAAACATATCTTCAGTGCAGTCAACGCCATCCTCAAGAATTTACATGTTTGCAATGCCAGAGATTTATTTGGCTGAATATAGACTCGAGAATCGATTTCAAATATGAAAAAAAGATTTCTCCAGCTGTTGCTGCATCTGTTATCAGGAGCTGCTGCCATACCAGTGAATGCATTTAAGCAATCATTACAAGAACTAGTCTTTGTCTCTTTGTGCCTACAGGAAAGTAGGATCCACTGGAATCTGGGAGACATGAATCTTTCAATGCAGAGTATCAAAAGTGGACTTAAATCTTAAGCAAAGATAGTTAGGATACTAAGATATAAAAATCAGACTGCACTAAATAGTACTACAGTATTAAAAAAATGTGCAAGTGAACATCTTCAGAAACTTAAACATAATATCAGGAAAATTTAAGTAAAGTAAAGTAGTGACAAGAAATAGAATGACAGATCTTCAGCTGAGAACAAAAACATTCATAGGTGCAAATTGTCACATGTTACTGATTTAAGTTTACACCTTAGCTGGACAAGAATTCTCAAAGGTTTTTCTACAATTTTAATGTTTCTTTACCTATATGCTATTCTCACAAATTCTGTTTTGGAGTAGCATGTAAACTGAGAAGTGAGGAAGTTCTCTGAAAATAGAAATAACTTGATCAGTGCCTACAGATGTTTGAAGTTCATCTTATTAAAGTGTAAAATCTTGTAAAAAACCCCCAATGAGTTTATACATATAAATATATATATACACATAGTACCTTTAAAATAGATAAGACTTTAAAAAAATATCTTTTTTGTTGCAGTTTTGCAAAAAACTTGGAGGAGCAGAGATACACAGTACATGACAAACCTTCTATGCAAGTCTTTAATAGGCTGATTAGCTTTCATACCTGTGATTCTTACATAGTCTTTAAAACTGCTCAATTAGTTAAAGATACCAATACAAATAACCTTCTCTGATGATTTTCTTTTCAGGTCAGTTCTTTCACCATGAATTTGCCTTTTGCCATCTTTCTTACTGTATGTTCAGTGCCCTAGTCAAACAAAGGTAGTGTCACAACCATCATAAAAAGTCAAGCATTCCAAGTTGAACAAATTGGTTTGTACCTGCCAAATACTGCACAATTGTTATTTTGATGCAGCGTGTATTAAAGCAAAATCCATCAACAGAATAGTTGGAGAGGAAATAAAAAGTCTTATTATCTGGGGACACCTAAAAGACCATCTATAGTGGTAGTGAAATTTCTGTGCCATGGTTTAATTTTGAAAGAACAATGTCTTATACTTTCAGTACTAGATTTTAATTCAGATAGTCTTCTGAAGAGAAAGGGGTAGTAGTGCAGATAACAAAACTACTCATATAGCTGTTCTTCCTCTGCAGCTATTTCTGCACCTTAGTGTTTCATGTAGGGACTGAGGCACTCCCCATGGTGTGCGCTGTCCATATATTCAATAAAGTGATAGTCCTAGTTCCAAGAAGATGGCTGCTATCTGTGAAGAGCAGGAACCATAAGAGTACAAAGAAATCTTATCAAAAGGTTTCTTTTCAACAGACCTTTCCCTTTTCTCTTTCCTGGACTGTGTCTTCTTCAGTGAGGTACTGCTTTCTTATCTGTTTTTACTCACTCTGCTCTCAGAGTTCCAAATTCTAATCAGCATATTTTCCTTTGAAAAGGAAAGTGGAAAGTAATTTCCACTGGAGACTCTAAATCCATCTTTACTGCTAAAGTGATGCAACACACTTCTATCTTCTAGAAATTATTTTAGACTTCTCAGTATGACACTCTAAAGGGATAGGTCCTAAGGTTTCCTTAAACAAGTACATGTGTGTGCAGAATATCCATATACTTATCTGGACCCTTATTTGGTGTGCATGCAATGTGAACTTAATCAGCTCAATTAATTAACCTTTGGTAGCTGTTCGTGGATTTAGAGCAGCTTTGTTGTGTAACAGAAGGAGGAGCTTTACCAGTAAGAATTTTCCACTCATTTTCAGTAAAATGAGAATTCTTATTTTTCAGAAAGTGAAGGATTTGTGTTTTACTACTTATTTTTGTGCTGGTGTTTCTAATGAGGGTCATCTTCAGGAATACTGAGCCGATGAATCAGAAAATGGTACAGCACGTAAAATTACAATTGGACCACTCTCCTGCTGCAGATGCAAACATTGAAGCCAGTTCATAGAAGTTCCTACTGAACACTGAGCTTTTCAGAGCATTGCCTATGGTAAGTAATCATGGCTTTCCTCCGTACGACTCCAAGCTGGAATGGGGTTTTTAGATACTATAAGTCACACAAGGTATGAGACATAGTTTAACAAGTTCTGTCTTCCTTTATGATATGAAGGAGATCCTCAATGTAGTAGCAAATGGAAGATGCCTGCTTTATTGTACATTAGGCTGTCTCCATTTGTCAGTGGAGTTAAAGAACACAAAAATGGAATCACAGTTAATATTAGACCTTGTTCAGAAGTCCATTGTCCCAGGCTGTTTGTAACCAGTGTCGTGAAACTGCAAAGTACATACTGTGTGACTATAGCAGTTTTCAGTTACATTTCAGAAACATCAAAAGTAACATGTCTTATACTTCTCCTTTGGACCTGGAAAATGAGATGTGTTTCTTTTAACTTTCTGCATGACTGAGCTCACCAATTATGGAAGCTTAGTGTTGATGAATAGGTTAAGCTCAGTTGAAAATCAGTCTTTGCTCCCCAAGAGTTTATTTGATTCAAGACATTTCTCATATTTTTAAATGTAGACTGATTTTCTTCAGCACTTAAGCAATCACAGGTACTTAGGAAAAGTCACTGCAAACACAAAGAACTGCTATTTCATTTTGCTCATTTGCTTTTCACTCTTGCATCTTGGCAAAATATACCAGTCTGGTTTTCTCTAAGAGCAGACTCAGAAGTGCTCCTTCTTATCATGCCAAAATCTTCATGGTTGTTATATCTTTATAAGATAAAAACACAGCATAATTATTCTGAGTTTAAATAGAACACATCTTTGAAATTATACAAATGCCACAATAGCACAAGCTCTGTGCTTGATTGTGTCTATTATATGAACACTTCTAAAAGAGATTCCAATTTTTACCTAAATATGCATGTGCCTGTGTCCTCTTTAAACACTCTTTCCTATCTTTTTCTTGTCATGCTCTTGACTACTACTAAAGACCTTTCTCTAGGACTCACAGTCAGAACTTTGGCTGGCCAGAGATGCAGTCCCATGATGATGAAGATGGCTATGAACCAGTGAATAACGGTTTTGCCTTTGTAGTAAATTTATCTATCAGTCATGAATCCTAAAAGTAACCTTATCAGTCTGCTATAAGTATTCCTTTAAACAACTAGCTTCTGTGTGCAATCATTCCCCTAATAACCTAGTAGAAACAGCATCATCCATCAGTAGGTCCTGCCTTCTGCATTTGTGGTGCAAGGGGAAGTTGCGTGGTTTTATAAAACTCTGAGGTGCTCATGGGAAAAGCAAGAAGCAGCCTCAGTCCTTGAGCCCTATCCAGGATCAGAATTTCTTCTGTAAGTTTCCTTTTGTGTGTTGTTGCCAGACACACACATGGGAATTGCATGGAAAACACCATAATTAATTCAGCAATATTCTCTGCCAAGGAAGAAGAGGGAGAATCAAGAAATGTAGAGGCTGGTGGGAAGGAACAAGACTTCTTTGTACTCAGAAACTAAAGTATATCCCATAATAATAGGTGCATGGTCCCAGGAGAAGCAAATTCACTATTTTCAATGCAAACAGGAAGGGTGGCCATCTCTCTGTCACTCATGGCAAAATCAAAGGGTTCGGTTTCTCTGGGGGTCTTACTTTCAGAGGAAATTTTCTTATTTTATTATGGATGGAATCCATTTCTGCATTCACAACATGAACAACCAATAGAGAGTGATACATTTTGATTGCAAGCAGCTGTTGTCATCTGATAAAGGAGTGGATCACAAATATTTTAGCAAATGTTTCTCCTCCTCCTCTTTTCCCCCTAAGACTCTGACAAAGCTGATGCATGACTGGGAAAAGTATTCATTTGTGAAGAAACTGCCTGTGTCAAAATCCTAGACAGCAGGCAGTACGGTTTCACAAGACCTCACATCAAATGACACCTCTAAGAGTTTAAACTCTGTTCTCTAAAATTTTGACTAAATGGAGTGGCAAGACAGGGGTGTGTTTTAGACTGTGAAGTTTGGATGTGATGAGGAAGTTCAATGCCTGTTGATTGAACCTGAAACAATAAGTTCTGTAAGCAAGAAGCTAGGCTTTCATTATGTCTTTCCCTAAGTGCTCCACTGAGAACAGCAGTGCTAAAATCAGAGATGTGATACTAGCACAGAAACACACTCTCTAGAAGTGTTATTGTGACTGCCAGAAAATATTTTCTGCTGTAGAACGAGAAGAGGAAAAGAGCTTTAATCTCACTGAGGGAGAAGCAGAAGTTGTTTAAACAAAGTCCCTGACTCAGATCTAGAGGGGAGAGAGCAATCTACAGTGACAGAACTCCTAATCCCTGGTTTTAATATGTTTCACCACTTTCTTAGCTTTGCCTGTGAAACAACAGAGGTAAAAAACACTTGTTCTACCTTCATGCTGCTAGTCTTTAGCATGAATAAGTGAGTAGGATGTGAACAGTACTGTTTTTCTGTGGAATAGATGTCATTTGCATGCATTATATTTAAATCCAGACCCAAATTCTGCCTTAGTGTACACTCAGGGGTAGAAATCTACTCCACAATTGCTTAGTTACTGTAGAAAGAAAATCAGAAAACTTTGATGCACAGAGTTCATTTTTTTAACTTGGTATGTGCAGAAGAATTAGTAAGGTGCTGTGCTGCATATCTGCAAACCAGGTTTGTAGTCCATCAGCTCACAGCAAGTCCAGTACAGACGGCTGGTATTGACCCCTTCCTAGAAAATACTCTATGTCACACAGAATACTCACTGTACAGAAAGGACAAGCAACCAGAGTCTCATCTGATACCCTTAGGCTGTTTGCTGCAAGATTAATTTCAAGTTTTAGTGAAAATAAACAATAATGATATCATGGCGGTTTTAATCAGAAAAAGTACAGTCCTTCAGCACATTCCACTCAAGTTCTGGGTGACTGAAAAAGCAAATCAGAATAGTCACTGCTGAATACAGAGATGCTCTTTGTGATTATCTAGGAAATTATAGTTTCATACTGCATACTGCATTCTGTGAACACTGTATCACAATTTTTCTAGACATTTCTGGTCAAATGCTGTAAATACACATGGGATATGTAAAATATTACTAAACTCATCTACACCTACATCAGATTACAACTGTTGTTAACATCAGCAAATAGCCCATTAAAAAAAACAAAAACAAAAACAAAAACAAAAACAAAAACAAACAAACAAAAAAACAAAACAAAACAAAAAAACACCAAAAAACTCCCAAATACTTACATGTAGAAGACTTGTGCATCTGCTAATATGGCTGATAAGGGTACAGGTTGGATCCTGATTTCTTGATCTCTGTGTCTAATTTCTGCTTATTTCAGAACATGGGAGGTGATTTCTATGGTAGATTCCTCCAAGCATAAAAGAAAAGAAAGCTAATAACGCTCTCTTGGTTTTTATTTAGGCTGCCCTCACTTTCTCAGCTTGAATGATTCACATTAGAAACTTTTTGCTTATGGTTTCTTATTTGTGCTCTTCATTTTTTTTGCTGTTAGGTTGTTCACAGGATGTAAAGAGGTTAAGAGTTTGTGCTTTAATTAGATTTGACCATATAGAGCAAAATTGCTAATACGGATCCCAGACAATAGTGAAGTGTGAGATTATTCTTTGGATTTGCTGTTAAAAATCCTAATTTCTTTCTTCTTGGTAGCTCTGTGTTAACCTAAGGTTCCATGATGAGTATCTGCAAGTTTTTATAATTATACTGCCTGGGAAACTCTCCATTATATTCTTTATCACCTTGAGTAAACTAGGAAGCTTGTTTTTATGAGATAAAATAGTATTGAGCATGTTTAATGAAGGTTCACAAAAAAAATTTAGTAATAAATACAAAAGAGAGATGAAGCAATATGAAAAGCAAAATAGTATTTTAGTACATAATTTTAACATTTTTAGGAAAAAATATTTCTAATTTATTCTTTCTAAAGGCAACATTTTTATTACAGATTAGAAAATACATATACAACCAAATGACAGATGATGAAAGCAATTTTTCATGTCTGTGCAGACAATAGAGATCAATATATGGAGCATAGACAGCTCTGGTGTGTGAATAACCTCCTCAGAAACAAAGTTCAAAGCAGTATGAAAGACAGACCATTTTCAAGAACAATGAGGAGAAAGTGTCATACAGTGTTGCATGGCTTGAAATAAGCTTAGCTGTAAATACAATCATTAACCAGGAAGCTTTCATGCAAGAAAACCTCCAGAGTTACAGACTATATATAGTCTCAGCTCTAACTCTATTTCCTTTTTACCAGGAAATAGGTTTTGTCTGTTATTGCATATAAACAGAAAAATTGCTGATTAATATTTAATACAGCATGAACCCTTTAATGACGACAGACTTTATCTTGTGAACTTGGATCCTAGTATTGCAGACGATTCCCTTTAGTTTTCTCTACATGTCAGGGTTCTAGAAAAATAAGTGAGAATCTCCACTTTTCTAGCTGATTGTCCTGTCAAAACAGGCCATGAAAATGTAAACCAACACACGGTAGGCTATTTCTGTTACTGCATTTTTCTTACAGATGGCTGGAGAGCAGGCAAACAGGCCAATAAATGACTTATATGCAAATATTTACAAAGGAATGCACATAAGGTCTTTAGTCAGAAACCAGTTACATTTGCAGTTAACTTTATGTAATCTTCCCAGTTACTTCTCCAAATCTGTAGGCTGGATCTTTGCTTTGTGGACAAGAATAGGTTGCATTTTTGTGGGGGAGGATGGACATGTTTTGCAGGCACAGACAGGCTCTGAATACTAACTCATGGGTGCAACCTATATATACATTTTGCAAGAATTTCTCTATCCATTTGTGGTCAAGATTGTCTTCTTTCCTTACTCACCTTGACACTACCTGCTGTGTTTCTGAATATTTGAGTTTGATATTTTGTTCCTCTGGGGACAGGATTGTTATGGAGAACCAATGGATATTTGGGAAATAGACAGTTGTATCAGAATATTTCTGTTTAGTCTGCTGATGAAGGGCAATCTTGTTCCTGGTAGAACATTATGTTCATAAAGCTACCTAAGTGGTGCTTTTTAAATTTCTGAAATGGAAAAATTATTATCCTTCTATTGTTCAAATTGAAGTTACTTGTGATGTCTTAATTTATTTGCATGCTGCTGTATAAGCGTTGTGAAAATATTATCTATTTTAAATTATGTGTATATTTACATTATATATATGCATATTTCTCTTAAGTAACCATCAATAATATGGAAGCAATTTCCATGCAGACAACATCAATGTAAAGCCATCAAAACAAAGTAACGTTCTCTAAACAAGCACTTCAGTTCTTTTCATTTAGGAATGCTATAAGAGCTTCCCTGGATTAGAGCTTCTCAGTAAATTATTTCTCTCTTCTGCATTCTGCTGTCTTTCCCAGCTTCATGGTTTTCTCCACAAGCCTTCTCAAGGCCTGACGCTTCTTGTCGTTTTACATCTCTGCATCCCAAGGCCTGTCAGATACAGTAACATTTCCTCTGCTACTGCCGACAACCCCAAAACATGCCTGTGCATGAAGGTTATTTTTCATGTTTAATGAGGTGCTCTGATTATACTGGAATTTCTGGTGTTTGCCATGATGTTAGAGAGTCACCTTGTCTGACATTGTAAATGAACTGTATTTGCAAAGTAAATATTTTCTCAGAGGTTTCAGTTCCCAAAGAGCAAATTTGAAGCTGCCTAATGTCCAGATTACTGACATATGATTGCTCACTGGACCACGTGCTCTGTTTTGCAACTTTCTTCAAACCAAGAGCCAAAATTCTGGCTTCTTAGTCTTAACTAAACCACATAATTATAGTCATCTAGGTGACACCTGTTAACTATGTAATTACCTGGTAAGGGTGACTATACTACACTATAGTCTCCATTCTGTGCATGCACCAGTCAACCCCACATTCAACGGGTCTTTGGGAACAATTTTCCACCTGGTTAAAACAGCATGATGGAGATGAAAGCATTGGACTGACTTATGTCAGCACTACATTGAAATCCCAAGTGCTGATTAGCCTTAGGGCAGGAGGGTGCAGCTGGCTCCTGTTCAGGGAGCTCAGACAAAGAGTGCAAGTGGAGGGTGGTGGCCCATGCAAAAATGTGAACTTTATCTAAGTCATCTCATTCCTCTACCTTTCAAATGAGGAAAAGTAATAGCTTTTCTTCACAGTGACACTGTGAAATGAAGATATTAGTTGCTTCGAAGGTACTTGAAAATCTTCTGATTGAAGATACTGTGCAAGTGCAAATTGTTTATTGTGTCTACAGATTAGACATACCTGTGGGTTTGGCTTGCACAGAATAAATGATGTGTTACCAGCAAAGGTGAATTAGCTGATTTTAGGGGTAGAAAAGAGACACAGCATTGTGCCTTTAATGTATGCTAAAATAATATAGTTTCACCCTGATTTTGCTCTCTGCTTTCAAACAGGTGAGTGATGTGACCCTGTAATCTTTTATCCCTCTAAGGTATATGTCTTGTTAACTTATTTTCTTAGAGTGTTTATGGCTGGAAACTATATTTATTGGGAAAAAACTCTATTCTCTCATTCTACTTTTTTCTGTATGAAAAAGACTTGACTAGAACAATAGTAAGAGTTTTATTGTTTTAGTAAGTGCTACATTACTCTTTCTATATTAAAAATCTTATTTAAAGTATTTTACACATTTTTATAACTTTGTCCCTTGTCCTGAAAAATCACTGACTTACCATTAAAACTATTCTGTAATTACCAGGCCTGTTTAAAAAAAATTAATTTTCTGCAGGAAAAAAAAAAAAAAAAAAGCTAAAACTTTGAAAATTGTGGGAATTAATCATAACCAGCTTTCATTCTCAGTATCTCCATGAAAGCATGGGCTGCTCTTAATATTCTTTTGGCTAAATGTTGGCAGATTCATTTTCCAGTTTTCAGATTTGCTGTAAATGGTACATATTGCTTTGGTGTTATGAAAAAAAACTAATCACCACTGGGAAACAGACTTTCTAGTAACCCAGTTGCACTTGATTAAAAGTACTTTTTCATATACAGTCTTTTAAAGAAAGCTTCTCCTGTGTGTGGATAGAAAGAAGTACTATTACGGGTAAGCTAGTTGTAGAAGAAGCAACAGCAGTTCCTGTTTGCCAAATGAGTTTCTTTCCTTTGCACAGTGAAGATTTTCCCTTAGAAACATGATGTCATTAATTAATTACACTAATTACTTTAATTAATGCCACTTTTCATGTAGCAATTCCCTTACTCATAAAGACTATAGAGGTGACTGCAGCACAACTTCTTCCAGGGTGTTGCTACAGATCAGGGATCAAGCAAATTGTCAAACATCATAAAATAAGCAGCCATAAGAACCATAACAGGGGAAATGTAGACTTTGCAAAGAGCGGTGAAAATGGGCACTCAGGTGACAAGAGCTCAAAATATGAATGAAGGTGGTACACACCTTTGAGTAGTAGCTGTCATGTCACTGTCTCTGGAAACTTCTCTCTTAATTGGAGTGGTTGGTTATATTTTTGAAAAGATGGAGTTCTCTCCTGTCACTACTTATGTTATGCAATTAACTGCAAACCAAAGAAAACAAACACCATACTATATTTAAACAGAAGACTTTTCTTAAGCAGTCCTTTCACTTACCAGCCTCAGTACAGAGCCTCAGCATGTATTTTGTATGATGGCCCATAACATGAAATGCTGACAGAAATGGTGATGAAGACAGTTTCAGCATTCTTTGTGTGGGCTCTAAATCTTTTAAAAAGTAAATCAGCATGTTGTTTACTGAAATATGCTCTCTGTTCATATGATTCAAAACAGAGCAGACCTTGAAAAAACAAACTTTATTTGGAAGGTGTTTTAGACATCTACATATTTCACAGAAAGAGTAAACTTGACAAAATACAGTCTTTCATATATTTGAATTGTAGCAGTATTAAATTACTTTTGAAGCGAATTGGGAAGAACCCTTTACTAAGTGCCCCTGTGCAGTTCTGAAATACCCTTCCTTCCTTCCTTCCTTCCTTTCTTCCTTTCCTTCCTTCCTTCCGTCCTTCCTTCCTCCCTCCCTCCTTCCCTCCCTCCCTCCCTTCCTTCTTCACACAGCTATTGTTTCCACAGCACTATTAGGGAAATTGTGGTTCAACTTTTGGACAGAGAGCCACTGCAAGAGCGTCGGGATGTCTAAGCCCACATTGCCATGGTTGCAGATCCTGTCTGCCATCGTGCTTCTGACTCCAACTCTCTGCCCAAGTCCGGCTGTCAGCTTGAGGATTCAGCAGTTCACAGGCATTTCAGTTGTAATAAAGTTATGTGGGCTGACTATGACAGACTCATCTTCACCTATTGATCCCTAAACATGCAGTAAGGATTGAGGCTACCACAGTTTGTACTTCAATTTCTTGATATGAAAGTGCCCAGTGACTCCACTTGATACTGTTACACAGACCTCCAAAGTCAATTTTTTTCCTGTTGTTTCCCAGCAGACTACAGTCTTTTGTCTTTCTTTTGGGAAATCCGTCTTAGTGCTTTTTCTGGCTCCAGGATCAGGGCACATGGGATTTCTTCTCACAAAGTGATTTGTTCAAGTTAAGAGCTAGCCCTGGCACCAACATGTCTAAACACTCTTTAGTTTCCCTGACTTTTCTCATCATTTAGATTATGCAAATTCAGGTTCCAGAGACTTTCTTTAGAGCCACAAATTTATGCAAATATTTTTCTTTTTCTGGGACTTAGTAGTTCAGTTTTAGTGTCCATCTTTCTTAGATTTTCCATTCATCTTTTGCAATTCATCTTGAGTACTACTTGGAGCTGCCTTGTTATCATAAAATGTATTGCTATAGCCACTAGACAAATACCACTACAAGCAAAACCAAATTCAAATGCTAATCCAGTGTGAAATCTTAGGATGTTAGTTCTCGTATCTAGAAGTACCTCAGCACTTCAGAGATGTAGTGAAACTTATGAGGGATTCTGGGTTTGTTTGTTTAGGTGGGTTTTTTTTAGGAAGGGCTCCCACATATTCTTCCTGTGGGATAAGAGTGAAGCATTTAAGCATTTGACAGTTTAAACAAAGCTCCTGCCTCATTATGAAGAAGGCAGGCAGCAGTCCTTAACAAGTACAGACAATAATGACGTTTTCTGCACAGCTCTTATTTTGCTGTAGAAAACCTGACTTGATGATTTCACTGTTTAAGATGCCAACATGGCGTGATGGTTTTGGCTGAGGTAGAGTTAATTTTCTTCACAGTAACTAGTATAGGCGTTTGCTTTGGATTTGTGCTGGAAATAGTGGTGATAAGTCAGGGATGTTTGCTTAACTGCTAAGCAGTGCTTACACACCATCCTTTCTGCTCCTCACCCCACACTGAGAGGACTGAAGAGTGCACAAGGATTCGGGAGGAAACACAGCAGGGACAGCTGGTCCCAACTAACCACAGAGATATTCTGTACCATAAGGTACTATGTTCAGCATATAAAGCTGGGGAGAGAAAAAGGAAGCAGGGGGTGTTTGGAGCAATAGCATATGTCTTTCCAAGTCACTATGGTGATGGAGTCCACCTTTCCTGGAGACTGCTGCCCATGGAAAGGGGTGAATGAATTCCTTATTCTACTTTGATTGTGTGCATGCCTTTTGCTTTACCTTTTAAACTGCTTTTATCTCAACCTATAGGATTTCTCACAATTTTACCCTTTCAGTTCTCTCCCTCATCTCACTGGATGACTGTGAACAAGCTACTGAGTAGGGTTTAGATGCCAGCTGGGGTTAAACCACAACACAAGAGAAAGCCTAAGAAGTGAGTCTAAATACATTTCTCTGTTTGTGCTTTATGCTCCACTAGGACTTCATTAGCCTCAGGAACCTGTTATCCATTCAAAGACAAATTAAGAATATATATTATATTGCAGAGGGAGAAAACCTCAAGTGAAGGCTTTAATGAGCCTCATTCTTATTTTACTGGAGACAAGAAAATCCATGCAGAAGTTTATGGAGTTGGATGCTTTCTGATTTACGTATATCCCTGCAGTAGTGAATAGTAGAAATTACTTTTAATTATGGAATTTTGCTGCTTTTCATGCTTCTTCCTGTGGTATTAGACTAGGAAATTTTCAAAGGCAGTTTTAGAAATTCTGTACTGAAATTTCCATTAACAGATCCCTCATTTATCTCATAGTAGACATACTTGCCATGAAATGGCTAAATCTCACCTTCTCCAAAGACTCTCTAGAGAAATTCAGCCACAGTTACCCTAGTGACCACCTGTCATCAACTACAGGATAATTTGCAGAGATGGTGAGTACTTAAAGAGGTTTTTGCCACCAGGAACTAAGGAAATGCTGAGCTTTCCCTGCTGGTAGGAAAATCGATGAAATCTGTGTTGTGCACCTTGTAACATGCTCTAGTATAGCTAATCCTTTTGAGAAAGTCAGCTCCTCCCTCATTTAAAATGGACAACTACAATTAATGCACTCTTCTGAACACTTTGATTTCACTATGACCTGTCTCTCCCCATCTAAGACTAGGAAAATAACAACACTTCATCTGATAGAGATTATAAGGATAAAGGCAGCCCTTGCAAAGCTCTTGGATAATGTAGTGAGGAGAATTATAGAAAAATCTATGAGGAAAATAATGATTCTGCATTGAGCACAATGATTGACTGACATATAATAAAAAGCACAGGTGGTGACTATGAATTTAGAGATTGCAGTACAGCCTGTGAATTGAAGAATACAGAACACTGCAGGGAGGTAGACTGCCTAGGATTATATTGGCAAAAACTATTTAAAGACAGAGTAATTGACCTTTTATCCTCTTAAACTAGACTGTGGCCAGCAAGAAAGAGTTTCTTCAGATCTCAAGAAGCTCTGGCTTCAGACTGGGGACTCAAGATGGGGATCCAAAATGAGATTATCAAAGTAAAAAGACAAGATGTGTCATCTTATTCTGGTATCATTAGTGGGCCCATGTACTGCTGTTTCACTGTACATGGCAAATAGTGCAGAAACCTTCACCTCACAAAGAAATTTCAAACCTTTGTCTTTAACTTTCAGTGGAGATATCAGGACAGGGTGTGCATATAAATAGGCTGACTGCAAATTCACCATGAGCTCAGAAGTCATTTGGGAAATTCAGCGAGTCTTTAGAATTGATTCAACCACTTGGTGTTTCCTTAATAAAAAAGAGAGAAAGATTATGTCAAAAGACGTAAGGAAAAAATAGCCCTTCCTGCCATCCTTAGTATCAGTAACCATTTAGAAACGAAAGTACATATAAATTGTTTGTTAATATGTAACTTACAACAAAAAATACTTTTGAAATAACACTAAGGGAAGTGTCCTGCCTGCATCAGCTTGTCAGACTTGAGGGGGTGCTCTTTGCCAGGAGTCCCTTCGGGGTGCTGGCAGGGCTCCAGGAGCCTCAGAAAGGAAACAGATCCGAGGCTTGNATGGTTTCTGTGGTGATGATTTCAGTTCCAGGGATGTATTTTTCCATTTATCGTAGGTGTCTCTGTTCCCCACATCAGCTCTTTCTCCTGACTTCTGCAGAAGTCAAGAGAGTTGCGTTTCTGAGTATCAGCAGCAAAAATCATCAAGCCACAATTTTATTAGGGTAGATGGAAAAAGTAATTTACAGCTTTTAGTGATGCATATTTTATTGCATGCGGAGGAGAAACTGCTGTTGCCTTATACCACTGTAATGTATGAAAAGATTCACTTAGTAAGTCCCAAAAATAAAATAGAGGTAATTAAAATTCTGTTAAAAATGTCATGCTGCAAATTTTAGTCAGAATGAAGAATCAAGCAGAAGCTTTAAATAGAAGCAAAATATTCCAAAAATATATTTCATGGTACTGAGGAATCAGGTGTGTTTCATATGTAGTGGAAATTGTATGTGTGATGGGTTAACCCTGGCTAGATGCCAGGTACCGCAAAAGCCACTCTGTCATTCCTCAGCTAGGCAAGGGATAGAAAAATAAAACTAAAAGCTCATGGGTTGAGGTACAGATAGTGAGAGATCGCTCTCTAATTACTGTCACAGGTAAAACAGACTCCAGGGGAAAAAAAAAGAAATAATTTAATCTGTTACCAATCAAATCAGAGTAGAATAATGAGAAAATAAAAACTACATCTTAAAACAACTTCCCATACACATACTTCTTCTCAGGCTTTACTTTATTCACAAATTCTGTACCTTGGCAGCAGCACAGGGAACGGTAGCTGTGGCCAGTTTGTCACACATTGTCTCTACTCTTTTTTCCCCCTCCTTTTTCACTGACCTTGGTGTCTGCAGGCCTGTTTCACTCACATATTCTCGCTCCTTTCTCTGGCTGCTGTTGCCACTGCACAGTAACTTCTTCCCTCCTGAACACTGTTACCCCAGAGATGCTACTACTCTTGCTAATGGCCTTGAGCAGTGGTGGGTCTGTCCTGGAGCCATCTGGCATTGGCTCTGTCAGACACACAGGAAGCTTCTGGCAGGAAGCTTATCGCAGGAGACACTTGTATAGCCCTTCCCGCTACCAAAACCTTGCCCTGCAAACCCAACACAGCATGGTATTTGGAGTGGGCATAGATTTATTGAGCTCCAGGCAGAGGAGGAGGCTGTGTTTCATTTCAGGGTACTGAACTTGTATTGCAGTAGAGTTTCCCAGTCATCATCTTCCACAGGGACATTCACAAAAACTTATTCTCATCCCTTCTGCAATTCACATGCTTCTCTCCTGGTCTTCTTTCGCAGGGACGTATGCAGCTGCAGGGAGCAGCTTCCCCAAAATTCTTTGGTTGTATTCCAGACTGTGGTACCTCCCACACAGGAGGAGATGCTACTTTCCCTGGGAAGGAAGTAGGGGCAGAAGAGCAGCAGTGATGCAGGAGATAGTGTGTAATTCATTCTTCAAGGGTCATGATATGAACACTGCCATTTACCTCATGCCTTTCAGCTTTCTGAATATATTATTTTGAAGACTTAAACTGCTCATGTTTTTCTGAGGGTGAGATTTGTCCTTTGAAGGAGTGCTTTAAATTCCTTTGATACAAATATAAATGTCTACATGAAGTAAAAGGAGAAAAAAAGCCCAAACAGGTAAGACCAAAGAGTGATGGAGTCCACATTCCCTTTCTAAATATGCAAAACTGTCCATGTGACACAAAGCAGCATATTCAGATGGAAATGATAAATAAAACTAATGAGAATTGGGAAAAGAAAAAGGAGAAGGGAGGGGAGAGGAGAAGATGGGAGCATTGTATTACAGGTGTGGAACCTCTGTTTGCAGCTTTAGGAGATTTTCAGACAGCTTTCATGAAAGGTCATATGATTCATCATGTACATCCATGTAATGCTGTTGAGAACATCACAATAGACCCCAAGGTCTTAGTATATAGATCAAATATTCTTCCATTAAATGAATTTCAGTCAGTCTGTCCTATTTTTGAACCATTTAAAGTAAATTGCATAGTTTCAAGTACTCTTTCACTCTAGAGAACTCAAAACTATCTGTATTTTTTTAATAATACTTGCAGTCAACTCTTATCAAACGGAAATTAATTGGGGTTTTTTTCCATTTGAAAAATATATAAAACTAGGTCATATTCTTTCTTTTATAAATTGAGATATCATTCATACTTTTAATTTATTTTTTTTTTAATATTAGGTATGGAAATATTGAAGGTTGCTTGAATTGAGTACTAATGAATTAATAAAAATCAGTACAGTTTACTGTTATTAATTCTTTAAAATGCTCCTGGTAATCTTCTTCCTCCTAAATGCTTTGTTAATACTGTTGTATCTTCCTGTGCCAGTGGTCATCAAACATTATCCCTGGGCCTTGAGACATAAGAAATCTAAGTGAGACAATTCAGAGCTTGTGATTGGATATTCTAGATAAATTTAAGGGATTAATTAGTGAAATCCTTCCTTCTCACTTAGTGTTGCATGTTTGGTTTTTCCCTCCTGGACTCTTTGGTTGTCACTTTTCTGCCATGACAAAAGTGATCAAAATGTCTATATCTATTAGGAACCTACTTTCAGAAATACTAATTTCCATATGGAAGATCAAAACACTGTTGATGAAATATGCCAAAGGAGTTTCTTTCATGAGTTTCCTCTAGATTGCCCCTCCAGAGATCGCAACCTTCATCAGCACCAAAGGCAGAGAAAATTGATTCATTTGCATAATGTTTGCATAGAACCTTGTGTTCGTACCTGACTACAGTGAGTGCCTTTAGCATTCCTGGCTCCATGTGAAGCTAAAACTACTCCTTCAGAGAGACAAGTTGCACAGGAAAAGAGGGATCATAAGTAGCCCATTCCCTCCCATAAATGACTGGAACACTGAAAGCATGTGCCCTGGCCAGCACAGGCATTCAGAAAAACTTCACTGTTTAGAAAGAGGAAAAAGGGGCAGGAAGATGCTGGAAAGAAAAAGATCTCCATGCCCATTCATCTTAACATCCTGTCTAATATTTTATTTGGCTAGAACCTGTTGTACAGAATTTACAGAGTAGGAGGAAGCCACCGTCTATCTGAGTCCAAGTGTTTTTCCTACAGTATCCTCTTTGAAATTAAATGTAAATTAATTAAAGTGTTAGAAGGTCTATTTGATATTGTAGTAGGTCATAATATAAAAAATGAAAATATTTTCAACTTTATAAACTTTTTAGAAACCATCTATCAAGTGCAAGCTGACAAATATTTTGGCTCAGTATATGAGGGTAATGAATTTATCTCAGCATTGATGATTGGATTGGTGGTTTGGGATTGATTAGTCTGAGCAAACAGTTTTCAGATTTGAATTTTGCAGATTTGAATTTAATAACTGATTTGTGACTTAGGAAGAGAGAGTAATACCAATAACACAATTCTCTACAGCAAAAGATAAGTTAACACAGAGGCAGTGAACCTATCCTAGAGTGACTTTACCAGCCCATACAATGGCAGAAAAGAAACACTAAGGTCTAGGTGACTGCTGCACTTTAAGATAAACTTCAAACTATTAAGATATGTGACATCACATTAAAGTGACATTTCTTGTTCAAGCACAATAACATACAAGTCCTATTTAGATTTCAGTCAAAAAGTGTTGTGTTTTCGAGTGTGACAAAATTCAATTGCCCAAATTATTAATGAACAAGAACATCCTTGACAATAGGATTAAAACGTGAAAAAGGCAGTGATAAGGAAGACGATGTTAATTAATGGTATGTCTTCCTTGGAACACACTGCTTTTCTGCATCAACATTATAAATAATTGAGTAAACTCTTGAGGCAATCATCCTGAGACTGACTGTAAAAGCAGAAAAACCTACAACAAAAAACCCTGAATAAATGGCTATAGTAAGTGGAATGGGAATGTGCTGCTGTAAGCCAAAGGTCAACAAAGCTAAATAGTAGGCCGGGTTCAGACCTTCTGTTGTATTTTATCTAAATTCATGTTATTATTCTGTAGTGATTGGTTTTGCTGGGAGATTAAAGTACAGTTGACTTCTTCCTCCTTCTGGCACTTAGTTTTAGATTTAAAATGCCAAAATGCAGTTGTTCACTAGATAAAATTACACTGTAGATGGTATTAGCTGAGTCAAAACTCACTGCCATTACTTGAACATCAGTTATTTCTTTTATATTAATATCATGTATGGAACATTTGTCTTCCAGGTATCAGTTAAATTGTTTACTCATAAAATGTCATCTCTGATACTCAGCCAGTGTGGACTGTAACTTTGATTTATAAAAGAGAGTGCTATGCAGCAAGTCCAAACCTCATCCAAGGTTATATGATTTTGGAGTTTAGGGAAGTGTCTCTGTGTGTTTGTTTGTTCTGAAAAAGAAGGCCCATGTGACTGCTTTGCTTCTCATCATCCCCACTATTCACAGTAACGTATTTTTGGCCAGCTTTCACTCAGTTTGATAGACAGAGGAGATCTGAAGGAAATGAAGTTCCCATACATTTAATGCCTTTGACAGCTAAGCAAAGAATTGTAGCCCTAATACTGGCACCCCAAGTTTTAGGGACAAAAGCAGGGAAAACAGCCTACTGCAGTTTGCATCTGGCAGCTGCTACTACAATACAATGTAGGATCTACCACAATCAGTGCTTTCTCTCGCTCAGTTGACCTGCCAAGGAGTAGAAAAGGCCATGTGAAAGGAGATCCATATGCTGCAACTGGCATTAGAGCTGCCCAGATTACTGTCATGATCCTCTCAAGTGAGCCATGGAAAAGCTCAGATGGGAGTAAGTATAAAGGGTACAGGGACATTATGTGCTCTCTCTCCTGCAAATAATTCTTCATTTCTTCTTTTTTAACACAGTATCAATTTTTCTCTACCATACTTTTCTGTTATAAACTAACCACACAAGTAAAAGTCTATTGAATTCATGGGTTAAGAAGATGGGAAATGGGAAAAGACAGAGGGATATGAGAAATGGCTTTTCAGGTGTTGCAGGCAGGAAACTGTGTGTGGCCACAGACTTGTGGGAGAGAAGAAGGAAGGGTGTAGCATCTTGACACAGCAGTCCAGAAGATTAGGTAGCTCCCATGCCAGTGCCAGAATAACAGAAAAGAGGCACATGAGGGCAGAGTAGGTTATAAGGCAAAGAGAGCAGCTAGTGCAGCACAGTGGGGAAAGTATCTGGAATGTTGTTGAACAGAAGCTGCAGCCTTTGCAGACTTCCTTCTCTTGAGCAAGTCTCAGATCTGTTCCACTGGAGCACAATGGAGTGATCCACTTCCAAGAACTGTCATAAGAAATCTGTAATCCTATTGCAAATGAACTGCTGTTAATGTTATTTCCACTCACACTTGGGACGTGTCCAGCAAGATGACACATGCTGAAAAAAAAGCTTAGCAGCAGTTTTTTAGCAGCAAGAAACCAGAGAATTACAAAGGGATTGTTTTGGTTGCTTTGTCATCTCATGGAATATCTGTGATCTGAGTAGACCAAAACTTGTTTCAGTACCCTGAAGAGCTGAGGTGCTGTCAGTGACAGTGGCAGCTGCATATTTCACCTCCACAAGGTTGGTGTACAAACAACCCATGTGATTTAAGCAGCACACTCTCATGGGAGAAAAGAGGGGGAAATTCATAGTGGCAACTTCGTCCATCCAAGTGAAAAAGCCTGAGCCTGACTTAAGACACTCAGTTTCAATATTGCTCAATTTACTGGAATAATTCACCTTCTTAAGAGATAAGCATATGTCTGTATGCTTTGCTGCATAAGGTGCATTTAAGCAAGGAATTGCTTTATCAGTTGCCCTGTTTACATTGGCTAAAATGTATCTCATGGAACCCCCCAAGGAAAACTATGACAAAACCAAAATCATTATGGGATATCTGATTGCTGAAGTATTTTATTTGTCAAACGTTTCCGAAATACAGCACCCCATGACTCAGATGCTGCTTTTTGGGGGGGGTCATTTTAAAGAGAAACTAATGAAGAGTTAAGAAATACATCTTCTGTTTTCTTTCTGGTTTCTGTCTGTCCAGTGTTTCTAGGGAGGCATTTGGGATTGTGCTTGGTTGGTTGATTGGATGATTTCTTGGGGAGC
>VXBX01001573.1:0-40068 GCA_013400415.1 Scytalopus superciliaris
GGCCGGCCCCGCCCGCCCCCGCAGCGCTCAGGGAGCCGCCGGGGCGGGACTTCCCTCGCAGACACCCCCTCGAGGCAGCGCCCCCGCCTCCCGGGCAGCCCCCGCTCCGCCGGGCCGGGCGAGGCCGGCCGCTCTCTGGGGCTCCCCGCGGCTCCCGCGTCCCTCCCGCGACGGGGCGGGGATCTGAGGGCGCTGCTGGACCCCAGCAGATTGGTGTCGCTTCGGCGAACTGAACAAACCCTCCTTTTCGCAGCCGGCCGGCCGGCTTTGGTGGCTCCTCTGCATCCCTCGGGGAGCAGCGCCGGGAAAGATGGGCATTCCGCCGGGTCGAGGCCGAAGGGCAGCCGGCAGGGAGGTCTCCTTGCCTCCGCTCCCCTCATCGGGCTTGCAGGTAGTCCTGGCTGCAGCAGCCCATGTGGCTGCTGTGTAATTAAAGAGTTGGGCACCATTAAAGAGCTTCAGGAAGATTATATGGTTTCAGATAAATAGGATTATGGATCCTTGTCCTCTCTGATCATTACTCCAACCAACACTCAGGAAAACCACTTATAATAATCCCGTTGAAGAAGCCCTGGTGTTTTATTAATCTTTCCCTGCTTTCATGGCTCCACAGAGACTGGAGTTGCTGCTCCCAGCAAGGGCTTTTGTTGGTCACAGCCATATGGAGAAAAAAGCCCAAAGACGTTGGTGCATCTCTCCAGGAGGAAACCTGGCTGAAAGTTGCCAGCAGTGAGGGTCCTGATAGAGAAATGCTGATTTGAGGCTGGCTGGAGCCTGTGCTTGAACCAGACATTGGGTTTTCATCCATCCAGGCTCTTCCTCCTCATTGCCTGTCAGTGTCAGGACTAAAAGTACAACCCAAGGTGCTCCTTGGCTACTCATTGTACAAGCAGCCGCATCCTGCACACAAAAGCCTTTATACTTGCACACACAATGGGCTCTTTCAGTTACATTTACTTTTACCTTATGTTTCAGTCAAGTGTAAAGAGCCTTTGGGTAAAAGGTCAGAGACATAAATTCAGGCAGGATGGAGTTGTGCTGAGAAAATAATGCTGTTCCTCCTTCCTTAATGGTAAAGAAACCTCTTTGTCAGTGTGGATGCCAGTGGGTTTAAAGGGGGAACACAAAAACCTTTGCCACTGTAAGATGGTGACAAGAAATATGTTCAGACCCTTCAGCAAGAAGCAAACCCGTCTCCAAGCAAGAGGAAAGATGTCTTTTCTTTAACATCCCAATCAGCAGGGTTCTCAGCTGTGAGGGGCGGAAGGATGAAGGCCTGCCATAGCAATGGAGTGACAGTCCAGGGTCACAGAGCTCAGGCAGAGCCACGGGTGGGGCACTTTCACCTCCTGCCACTAACCAAACACGGATATTGCTTCCTGAACTGCAAAGACTCACTGGTAAAACCAAGAGTTTACGGTTCAGTGTCTCACTAACACAGAGAAGCCTCTTCTCAGGACACACACTGTATTTACCCTCAGACTGAGGAAGCTCAGATCATGGCAGTGACAGTTTGCACAGCATGGGTGGCAGTGTCATCAGAAAAGGTCAAACAAAGTAAACCTCACTTGTTTGTCTGTGCTCTGAAGGGAAAATGCTTTGGCACATTCAGACAGGGATTGTGAAATCCATTCTGAAGATTAAAATATCTCAGAAAAAATGAAATTACCTTGCTCTGAAACCCTGCTTCTATTCAATACTTTCAGTACTGCACATAACTGCCCAGATGCAGCTCCTCTGCCTATCACTGCTGCACCTCTGCAGGCAAAGAAGAATCATAATGAATCTCACATTTTGGTATTGCACTGGAAAGCTGCTCTGTCACATCTTGGAGAGGTCTGATAGGGACCCCTATCCCTTGCACTTGTGTAGGGGTTTGAAACAGACACTGCCCATGTCAGACAGGAGTGCACTTCATTAAAGGCAATGCAAATGTTACTTCGGTAGGCAGAGACTGTTGCTGTTGACCCTCTGGAGCCAAAAATGAGAGGGACTTCTGCAGGCAAGCAGTTTTGTGCTCCAGAGGACCAGGACAGATTGTGGTGTCAGCAAAGCAAGATACCATGTCTCTCTGAGGTGCCAGCTCCTTGGGCAAGTTGAGGCCTAACAGGGCTGGGTCCAGTGAAGGGCAGTGGCAATGACAGGAAAAAAGTGAACCCTAAAAAAGGACTGAGGAAATTGGGCTGCTTCGGTCTAAACAGATAACTTTCAGGCCAACAGTCTTTAGGCATTCAAAGAGCTGCAGGACATAGGAAGGCAAGAAATATTCTCCATTACCACACTGGAGGGGACAAACAGTAACAGGCAAGTGTCTGTGAAGTGGCAGTGTCACTCTCGCCAGAGCATCTCTAAACCAAGTTCTGCAGCCATCTCTTGGGACATAGGTACAGCAGCTCAGGAAGCAACCTTGGTGCAGAGCCTCAGTCACATGATCATTCAAATTCCTTTGCAGCTCCATTTTCTCTGATTTTATACTTATATTTGTAATCTGATTATAGCAGGAGACTGAAATAGCAACCAAGTATGTTCAGATTGAAAAAGTCACACTGACAACAGGTAAGCCTTTCCAGCCTCATAACATTTGATACTGCAAATGCACATGTATGACCAAGATTGTTTTATCACTGCTGAGAAGTGAATCATTATCCCAGTTGTCATAAGAAAGGGATCCCACTCTCCTGTGCTCCATCCTGCCTGGTCCTGTTCCCATTGCCTGCCTTTATGCCCATGGAGAGAGAACTACAAGTCTGTCATTGTACCACTTTGCATTTGCTTTGCCTTCACCCTGCACAGTTGTGAGCAAGACAAGCAAGAAAAGGCAAGCAGTTCCTGGGCTTGAACATGTGGACAGCAATCCAGGCCATTCTGCATCCTGCCAAGTTGAAGCTTTTGGTTTTCCCACACCAGACTGTGCCAGGAGGTTTCACAGACTCTTGAGGATGAGTGTTTCTTGAGGAATGCAGGGTGAGATGTTGGTGATTTTTGGTCTGCTGCATACAGACTCTGTTGTTACAGGAGGGGTCATCTGCCTGGTGATTTCAGCCTGGACAGCTGGTATGGGAATGATTCACGCTGTTAGAACTCCTTGCTTTGGGGGTTAGGCTGTCTCTAGGACTCTCACCACAGCCAAGCTTCTGCTTTAAATCTGGTGAAAGACACCCTTTGTCCCATTTATTTTTCCAGTGTTGGTGTTCATATGGGTGGAATAGCCAGTTTCTGCCACAATTTATCTTCCTAGCCATGAAGGCTTCCTGGAGCCATCCAAGTTCCACACTTTGGTCCTTCAGCAGCTCTTTGTAATAGTCCTGCCTTTATTTCGCTTGGTCTTTTCTCTGGGTTTGATTATTACTTTGGTGTGGTTTTGCTCACTATTTTATGTGACACAGAGGGAGCAAATGCTGCGTTGTAGGTCATCTCTGCTCCTGAAGGTCCACTGAGACGAAAGTGAGGATGAAAATGGGACTTTCAGCCTAGTTCAAAGATGTGAATCTGCAGACAAACTCTTAGGAGTCAGGTCATGTGTGATGATACAAGTAGTTACATATCCAGCCCTTGGGCTGTGATTTCTTCATTTAGGTTTGTATGGGGACAATTAACGACCCAGGAAAAAGTCAAGATGGGGGGGGAAGGGGGAGGATGGATACAGCAAAACAGCCTCTAGCAAAAGGCAACTTTTGAGGACGGGTTTGCAGTCCCTGAAGCCTTTCTGAGCCCTCTGCTCCCCAGTCCCACCTCATCCAGAATATGTGCCTCCTTTTTGATTTCCTTCCAGTGGCCAGTTTAAACACTGTCTCACACACACTTCTCCCTCCATCCAGCTTCAGCTGCGTTCCACTCCCTTCCTCCTGTGTGCTCTCCCAGCCAGGTACCCAGTACACCTGCTCCCACCACCAGTAAGCAGCAGTGAGACAGAGAGGGGAGCCAGCATGGAGATCACACCCATTGCAGCTCCCTGCTAAAACCCGGGCGGGGGGCAACACCTGTGAAACCAGAGTGTTCATAAGTCTGCTGCCACAGATGAAAGAGGGAATGAATTGTATTCTACGTGTTGCTTTGTGTGCAGCTACGCAGAACATCAAATTAAATGTCTGCCTGCAAGCAGACATGTTTCATCAGTGACTACCAAGTCCAGGTAGGTGCAAGACATGCTGGAACACTGCAGAGAAGTGCAGACACACACATGTCCATGTGATAAGGAAAAGTGCACTACAACTTGTGCTTTTCTCCCCCCATCTTGCTTGGGAAGTAGAGGGGAAAGTGAAGAGCATATTAATTGCATGTTTGCATATGGCAAGGATCCATGAATGCTGCGGTTTCAGTGAGCACCCTAATGCTATGAGGGGAATGAAAGGGAAGCCACAGAGCTCAGCACTGCAATTATTATTCTTTCTGGAGTGAACTTGGGGCCCTTGGATAGATCTAAATCAGCCTTGCAAACACGGAGTGAGTGACAGGCAGGGAAGGTGGGGAGTGCAAGACCCAGGGAAAGGAGAGCCTTGAATACAGGACACCAGATCCTAGGAATATCCCTGCATGGAACACCTTTAGCCTCCTGGGAATGTGACTGAGCTGCCTGTATCAGGATGAGCTATGTCAAAAAGCAAACCCCCAAAATAGTAAATGGATACTACAACAAAAGATGAGACCTGAAAACTAACCACTTTGAAAGCAACTGATACAGGGGGAAAAATGTCTTTGTAACTCCTTCAGTTTTTTATGGCAGGCTAAGAATGTTTCTTTGCCTTGTCACACACAGTCTCCCCTCCCTGCTCTACACCTCAGAAAGAGCATAGACTGGCAATCTCCCTGGACAATAAGACAACTTTCAGAGTGACTGAGAGAAGAGTAACTTGAGTATGAGGGCATCTCCTTCCAGCAGTTTGTTAGTATTTGACACTTTAAATTTCTCCCCTTCAGGCAACTCAGGTGAATGGGAAGCTGCAGGACAGCAGAGGAGGGTGACTTCCTCTGCTTCCCATGCACTACTTTTTCTTTACTCTACTAGGCTTCTAGCCTGCCTCATTGCAAGGCCTGCTTGCAAAAGGGACCTCTTCACAGGGCTAGAGACAACCTGAGCAGTCATTCTGAAGAAGCTGTATCACCTCATTTCTCTTAACCATTTTCTACAACTCAAACTTTTCCATAGGAAAGATGAAGAGTAGAGCTGCACACCCTGTTTGACTGAATTTTACCCCAAGAAGGTACCTTGCATCAAGAAGTGGGAAGCAGATGGCTTTGGTACAGGAGGAAGCTGAAGAGCTAATGGAACAGGACTGGATGAGTTGGGGCAAGGAGACAGCCACAACTTTGCTTTGACACACTGAATTTGCCATATAGAGTCAAGTCCAACCCCCCACTTACCCACATGATGACTAGAGGGCAATCCCTGCAGATTCGTGCCACTTGACCCCTTAAGCATGGGGGAGAAGTTGGACACTCACATCTTGGCTATATCCAACAGAATCTGCCTGGGTCAGAACCAAGCAGATCTGGTGCATGCAGGCTCGTCAGGGGTGTGGGGGGACAACATTCACTACGCTGTCAAGGGTTAAAAGCAAGGTCTGGATCCACAAGCAATCCTGTGAAGAGAGAAAAGCACAACCCAGCAATTCAGGCATGTCTCACCCCCGTTCAAATGACATTGTTTCGGTGCCATCTGCCTCACCCCTCAGTGGTAATTACAGACTTTCACTACAGGGAAAAGAGAAACACGGTGGAGGAAACCTTCATTACAGACATCTCGTAGAGAAAAGCAACCCCAGTGTAATGTCTCAGGCACTTTGCCAGGATCAGCCACCAAAGCAAAACACTTACGTTTAGGACAAAAATAAAAGGGGGAGAAGTGTTAAGTGATTTGGGAAAATCAGAAGCCCACCAGGTTGGCTGCTGTACAGCGCTGGGTGTGGGAGCACTTTGGAGGAACTGGAATGCCGCCCTGCTTTTAAGCAGTGCGGTTTGCATTTATACTCTTCCTTCCTTCCTCCTTCTCCATGTGCTTGTTTTCCCTGATGTCTGCATGTGTCCCTTTCTTACCCCTGGCAAATGCCAGTGGGCTGGGAATGGATGGTTTCCCTGGGCTTCCTAGCTTGATGTTCCTCAAAGGGGCAGATAAAGCTATATGTGTCCTTGGCTGACCCCTCTCCCTTTTGCACACCTAACTTAAGATACACACTCAAGAACACGATTCTTGTATTCAAAGCTGGGGGCTCCTTCTCACCTTGTCTGTATCACAGGGGCCCAAAGTTTGAGTTCTGTTAGAAAGGATGCAGGAGCATTTTTCTTCTCAGCAGGTCATGTCACAGCCCATGACCATTTCCTGTTGCTGTGGTACATCTATCAGGATTGGTGTTGTCCTGCTCATAGGTGGCTGACACCTCTGGCAAAAAAAATTGTCTCATTCCTGCTGCTTTTTTCCTCATCCCAACTTTTTGTTGGCAAGTGACATAGGTCCAAACTAAGTTGCTCTTTTTGCCCCTGAGCATCCACATGTGTGAAACTGGGACCCCCTTATCATGGCATAGTTAGCTGTGTTTGTGGGAGAGCTCATTTCAGTAACAAAGGTTTCCTGCAGAGCCCTTTTTTGATGCTGGTGGTAACACTTTGCTCTTGCAGGATCTGGGGTTTGATGCTCCATTAGAAAGATCCTTCAAACCAGTAGGCCTTGATCCCAGGCAGCTATCGGCAGGGATGGGAGAGGACCAGGAGGAGAAAAACATTCAATCAGATTGCTATTAACATGTGTCTAGGGAGCTGGTTGAATTTTAATTGTTCTTTCCTACTCCATGAGCGAGCACAGGAAAAGATTTACCTTCTGGCCTTTCCGCTTGGGCATGTTGACATTTCCAGGCGGCACTTTCCTCTGATGGAGAGGTTTGACGTCAGGTAGGCTGATTAAAGCCCGCAGTGCCTCTGACTCATTTGGCTACGGCCTGCGCAAGGGGATTTGTAATGTGTCTCTTCTCTTTCTATCACTTGTTATGGTTGGTTTTAAATAAATAAAGCTAAGCTCAATTCACAACTTCAGGGAAGATGCAGCTCGGCTCAGGCTCAAATACGCATTGCCATGGCAACAGATGCTGTCAGCACATGTAGAGGTGTCACTCCTGGCAGCAAACTCCCCCGCCTGACTCTCCCTGCCCAAGCAGTGCATGGGGCTGGGGCTGGCTGCAGGGAGGCAGGGTGAGGCTGGCACTGTCTGTACCACTAGGGCATGCAGCTACTCTTGGGAGCTGGCCTTGCTGCTCTCCCAGCCTCAGGAGAGCTCACCTGAGCCAGCCAACTGCTCTCTTAATGATCAACAACCGCTTTGGGGGACGCCCTGGTAAGTGGAGTTTGTAGAGCTCCTTGCTTGACCAGCATTTCCAGGCTGAAAAGTCCCTAGTGTGGCTTTTTCATCCTGCAAAAAGAAGAAGGACTTCCTGGATCAACAAGTCTCATACAGCTGCTGCCAAGTGTGGCATGCTCTTCATGCACAGATTGAGATGTGAAATAAAGAGATAAGAATTGTCACCTGCCTTTTGAAAGCCCCACTGAGCAAATCCCTCATGCTTGCTAGAGAGATGTCCAGCAAGGAAACAGAGATGGAGAAAGATGTGGTTTCTGCAGCTGACTGTGGGTAGACAGGTGAGGCACGGCAAGGCAAGGCAGTAGAGTCTCTGGCTCCCGTGTCCCAAAATACCTGTGTCTCCTTGGCATGCTGAGCAGCTGCTGTCATGTCCTGTACAGCTTTTGATTGATTAAGAACTTGATTATAGCAGCAGCCCAAAACGTGAAGTGTGAAACATGGCCAAAGGCAGCAGCACTGAGAAGGAGGCTCTTTGAAGTGCTCAAGAACTCCCTGCCTGCAGAACTGTGCCTGTGCATCTATAACATCCACTGATCACAGAATCACAGAATCATCAAGGTTGGAAGAGACCTTTAAGATCAAGTCCAACCACCAACCCAGCACTGCTACTGTAACCTTACACCACTAAACCACATCACCCAGCACCAGATCCAGACGCCTCCTCAACACCTCCAGGAATGGTGATTCCACCACCTTCCTGGGCAACCTATTCCAATGTCTGACCACCCTAACAGTGAAAATTGTTTTTCTAATATCTCATCTGAATCTCCCCTGTCTCAGCTTAAGGCCATTTCCTCTGGTCCTCTCACTGCAGGCGTGGCAGACAAGACAGACCCCCACTTCACTACAACCTCCTTTCAGGTAGTTGTAGAAAGTGATGAAGTCCCCCCTAAGCCTACTCTTCTTGAGACTTAATAAATCCAGCTCTATCAGCTGTTCCTCATAAGACGTGTTTTCTAGACCTTTCACAAACCTTGCTGCCCTTTGCTGGACATGCTCCAGCACCTCAATATCCTTTTTAAAGTGAGGGATCCAGAACTGAAGGCAGTACTCAAGGTCCAGCCTCACCAGTGCTGAGTACAGGGGGATGATCACTTCCCTGGTCCTACTGGCTACACTATTCTTGATGCAGGCCAAGATGCCATTGGCTTTCATGGCCACCTGGGCACATTCTTGGCTCATACTGAGCCAGGTGTCAACCAGCATCCCCAAGTCCTTTTCCACTGAGCAGCTTTCCAGCCACTCCTCCCCAAGCCTATAGTAATGTCTGGGGTTGTTGTGACCCAAGTGCAGGACCCATCACTTTGCCTTATTGAACCTCATAAAGCTGTAATTTCTCCATTGATCAAAACCATCCAGGTCTCTCTGTAGAGCCTTCCTATCTAACACTCCTACCCAGCTTAGTGTCATCTGCAAATTTACTGAGTGTGCACTTGATCCCCATGTCCAGGTCATCAATAAAGATGTTAAACAGGACTGGTCCCAAAACTGAGCTCTGAGGAACACCGCTAGCGACCAGCTGCCAACTGGATTTAACTCCACTCACCACAACTCTCTGGGCCCAGCCATTCATCCAGATTTTTACCCGTTGAAGAGTCCACTCATCCAAGCCACGAGCAGTCAGTTTTTCTAGGAAAACATGTACAAGAGAAATGAGATGTTCTGGTTTGTGTGGCAAACAGAGCTAACACTGTTGCCAGATCTTTCTTTCTCCAGGTACCTCATGAGGACATTTAGCAGTTTTCCCAAAGCCTGAGCACCTGCAGTCCTAGGAATGTGGAAGTTTCTCACCTCCCCTGCTCTTTTCTTAGGTGACTTCTGACAGTTGCAGGGAAGTGGCTGAAAATACACCCCCCTGGCTCCAACATAGGCAGGCAAACCTAAGAAACCATCATTTACTGGTTTCAATTCTATTATTTTTAGATCACCCCCATTGAGTGAGCTCTGAATTACAGGTTTTGGTTTGGATTATGGTGAGCACAATGGATATGGAAAAGTATTTGGGTGCTATCCCACTGACCTGAGCTGCACCAAGAGTCAGCATACACCCTGTTGGACTTGTACTGGGGCAGAAATCAACTTCAGCCTAGAATCCAGTCTTCCCACACAGATCTCTAAGATTAGGGGATGGTTTCTAGGTTAATCCTCATTTTGTAGGTTTAATGCTTCCTCACATGGGGTCCCATGTAATTTTTCTACCAGATGATTTAAAATTAACCTTACCTCCTACAGTCACTGTACTCTGGCCAATCAAGGAAGTTAATAGCATCAGAAGAGTTAGAACTTGTGAAATGTTTCTGTGACTGAAAATACTGAGCCTCATTTCCATGAGAAATCACTGAAATCTGAGAAATCTAGTTTACAACACAAATTCATTTGTTTTGTGTGTCTTTCCCAACTCAAATTCAAGTCAGAAAGTCTCTGGGTTGTGCAGTAACTCTAATCTAGCAGAACTGCGGGTGTAAGAGGGATGAAAAACAATTGCATGAGGTCTCCAGGGCTGGTTTACCATGACTCCAAACCCTAAATTGCTCATCCCTTGAGCGTGGTTTATGACTGCAATGGATCCTGGCAGAGCTGTGTAACCAGCACTTAAATAAAGGGGAGGCAGCAAGCCCTCCTGAATCAGTGGCATCTGTTCTGGGAAGGGCTGACCCAGAGACAGCCACAGCAAGAAGGTATTGAAACCCACTATCTCCTCCTAGAAACAGAATTGAAGGTCACAAAGTAAGGACCCCTGCAACCAACACTGGCCGCTGATTAAAAATAAATCCTTTCATGCAGAGACAGTGGTTTGAGAAAGGAGAATTCTGAACTGGGATGAAATCTTGAAGAGTTGATGGCTGGAGGAACCTTGAAGTGGAAACACAAGTGGCATCAATTCAAGCACAGCCATTATCCTCAGCCATCGGCATCAGTGTACAGGAGTCCTCCCTTCTCTTACACTTAACTTCTTTCACAGTAACTGATTTTTATGGTGCTTTTATCTGGGATATTGTGAAAGTAACTCAGTCTTAGGAATGACAGATTAAAGTCTGCTTGGTATTATCGAGCCACCTCTGGAGTAGGAAAATCATGGTCCTCTGTAAGCAGGTGGTGCTTTGCCCCAGTATGAGAATTAGCATCATTATTTCCAAGTGATGGGGGCTGCCACTGTCTCTGCCAGAATGATAAACAAAACAAAGCATTGTGGTGTGGTGCTCCTACCCCTTGTATTGTATTCTCAAGGCTAGCAGACAGCAAAGATATTCAGGCACTTACCAGGCTCACTTCTTCATTTAAAACTCAGTAGAGGAAATACTGGTAAAATACATTATATGAATGGCCTGCATAACTTACTGCTGTCACTTAGAAGGAACTGCAAAGAAAGGTACTGATGTTTATAGGAGTGAAAACATTCTCTGTTATTCCACACAAGAGAAGGGCATGGTTTACAGGCCCATGAATCCTTTAGAGAAGACACGTTTTCATAAAGTACCTGAAGCAGGGGGTTGAAAATGGAGAACAGTTAAAAAACCTCAGCACCCTGAACTCCAGACCATACCAGAAATGTTCCTCATGAGCAGGTCAAAATACAAATATACTTCACATCTTACCATTAAATTTCCAGGAAGCACCCAGTGCCTGACTGGCACAGAGCAAGGGAGGCTGTGACCCGAACAGCAGCTCTAATGATCCCATCACAGATGGAGTATCTTGCAGTATCCTACACAAATATTAGTTCTGGTGCCAGCAAGTACTTTTGCTTGGTCTTTTGCTGCCTGGTCAATCCCATGTAAGTCACTCTTCCCTCACTGCAGGATGCCATCCTCTCCTTCTTGACCAGATACCCAGTGGATTATTTTTGTCCCAGATCACATAGTCCCAATGGTACAATTACACACTGACCTCAAAACTTACTTTTAAATTACCCTTCTTTAGCAAACCCTCTGTCTAGTGGGTTGGGTGGTTTTCTTATTTTTTATTTTTATATCTAAATGGTTAAATAGTGGGTGTGGTTGGGGAGAAAGGAAAAGAAGAAAGGGAAAGAAGCAGACAGAGCAAACAGTAGGGGAGACAGTTGTAAGGGTCACAAGTGTGCTCAGGAGGGGGCAGGCCATGTGCTCTGGGAAGGAGACACTTGGCTTCCTCTCTTTCCTCAGCAGCATCTTCTTCTGGAAGGCCAGTTCTCATTTTCAACAAACATCATTTCACCACGGAGACAGTGGTAGTCCCTCTTCCTCATAGCTACACCTAAAGACTTATTCTTGCAGCCATTACCTAAACCCAGAGACTCAACAAACCAGCATCCTTCAAACATGGCATGAAACTTGGGACTTCCCTGTAAATGCTCACTGATGTTGAGTATTTTCTAAACAGAAGAGAACAGATAAGCAATTCAGAAGGGCTCTGAAGGGCCTAAAGGTGAACAGACCTAGGACAGGAATAGGCAGTTACAACTGCAGAGATGAGGTTCACAGTGAAATGCATGTTGGTAATGCATGGACAGGAATCATCTATCCATGTTGCTGGTCAGCTGACAGTTCCATCAAATTTCTGAAAACCTTCGTACCATGCACAGAAACCTCTTCAGGAGAGATGAGCATCTTCTTTGAGGATGAAGTCTGTCCTTGCAAGGAAAAAAAGGGAAGCAACTCACAGGCTGACAGGAAGAACTTCAAATCTGCTCCAACATCTCACACGCAGGGTACACACACTACATTTTCAGTTTGCTACACAGTACGGCTTCCCCTCCACTCTAAACAGCTTTAAAGCCCAGCTGAGATGGTTTTAAAGCTGACTGGAGCCACAGTGAATTGGCTCCAAGGGATACAAGAAGTTTTTGCTGAGATGGTTATGAAAGCTGATCTTCCAATAGCCTGCAACCACCCGGGCAGTGGCTTTTCTCCCAGTCACCTTGTGCTCATAATGGTCTCCTTCTTCAGGCATGCTTATTGCTTCCACACTGGTCCACATGCCTTATCTTCTGCAGCCTTTTCCACACACTTGGCTATATCTCAGTCCTCACAGGGTGAGCTTCCATCATGTCAAACCTGACCAACAAAAAGCCAAGAATAGTACTTGCAGAAGAGGCTTGCAAATGGTGCCCTGAGCCACAGGTATTTGAGGAGGAGGCATCTGTCACTCGGGTGAGCGAGCCTGAGACCCTGCTCTGGGTGAGTCTGATTGCATCAGACAGATTTGAACACCATCAGATTGGAAATGATCTCAGCATTTTCAGTAAAGTCAGTTTTCCAGCTGCTTGGGAGAGGATGGTCCTCTTCCCTTTGTTCTTCCTGCAGCTCCCCTTGGACGCAGCTTCTCTTCCCCTTCTCCATTTACTGCACCCTTGTGTTGGGGCTGTTTCTTAGCTGGCCACACCCATGCCTGTAAGTGGCTGCATTTTATGGTGGGTGAACTGATTCTTGGTGAGGGGTTTTTTGTCAATTCTGTGAAATTCTCTGAAGCATGTGAAACTGAAATGGACTTGATACCTGCTGGAAGAGATGACAGGCTGTTTAGCACAGTTATGGCCAGGGCAGAAAGCAGTATCAAAGCTCCAGTTAAGTGATACCTATAAATGCTGGCAAAGGACACAGTGATGATGAACAGGCATTTGTGTACTCACCACTTCTCTCATTTTGGCTTAAAAAGCCAAATCTACCTACCAACGTTTGCTGAATAGAGTTTGTTTCATCAGTATCAGTCAGCTAGACATCAGTCAAAGGTGCTAATCTATATAATGAAAAAATTCAAATTCCAAACTTTGCTCTTTTAATGAGTTCTGGTAAATTTGCTCCCTTTTAGAGTCCTGGGGTCAACCAATTAGTGACTGCCTAGGGAGCTTAATTAAGCTCAGATAACACAACAGAGGTTCCCCCTGCCTTGCCCTCCCTCTATACACATCCTCCTTTACACATCTGGATAAAAGCTTCACTGCAAAGCCTGGAGAGAGCAGTTACTGCAAGCAGAGTGTCTGGGAGCACATCTGAGCTCCCAAAAAGCATTGCAAACTCTTGCATCATGCAGAGGCAGTAGAAGCCAGAGCGGCTAGGAAGTGAGAAGATCCACTCCGGCAAGCTGCTGCCACAGGGATAGGGTGTCACTGGGAACAACAAAAGGTGTTTTTACTGGGGAAATGTGGTGCCACGAGTTATTAGTCTTCTAGCAGAGGCAGGAATTCTAGAGCTGCTCTGATGGTGCTGCTCTTGCAGCAGGAGCGAGCCAGCCATTCAGAACTAGTCTGACAAATCTGGCTCCAGCTGCTTGGCTTTATTAACGACAGAAGCCCTGGAGGGGGTGGGATCCAGAGGCATCACAGCAATTTTTTTCCCCTTTCCTAAGCACAAAAGACTGAAGTGGAATGTAGCTGAGGAATGCTTCGCCCTTGGAAGGGATGTAATAAATCTCCTTGGATGTGATATTTGGTTTATTTTGTGGGAGTCATTCAAAAGGAAAATGCAGATTGTGGGGCTTAGTGCTCAGCCTATGCTGGCAAAGGATCCCTGACAAAGAATGTCCATTGGCAGGGAATTTCCTGACTTTGCAAGTGAGCAAATGCCTCTTTCTCAGTTACTCTAAAAACTGTTCTGTTATTATATAAACGATTCTATAAAGCAGATGGCGATTGTTTCTTCTCTAGGTCCACCAGAAGAAGGACAAGTAATAATCAGCCTGATGTGCAGGAGGAATTATTTGGGCTGTACTCAAGAAAGTGCTTTTTCCCCCGGAAGGTCTCCTGGGCCGCAGGGGGCTGCTGGGGAGGCTGCAGCATCCCGATTGCTAGAAGCATTTCACGCCCACATCAGGCACTGTTCCTGGGTGACTCCACCTTGGAGAGGGGTGGATGGCTTCAGAGACTTCCTGAACTCCCTGCCAACCCTCCGGTGATTACTACTGTATGATTATTATTTGACAACAGGAGTTGCTTTTGGGATAAGTGCTTAAGGAGGTTTCTTCCTGCACCAAACGTCACTGGATTGAAGGATACGTTAGCAGGCAGAGGTCGGGGAAGAAGAAAACAGAAAGGAACTGATGTGCAGACCTATTGGATTTACCACAGCAGCTTGGCAAAAGAAAAAGCCCAAAGGTGACTATGGAACTGCCACAGAGCAAGACAAGGCCAGGCTCACTGACAGAGGTGGGCAGGGAGGAGGGAAGGGGTTATTCCTGGGGTCTCAGGGCTACTAGAGAACTCCCTGGTCATGACAGAGGCCAGTCGGATGGCAGTAAGCCACCTGGGAACCCTAAACCAGGTATAAAAGGGACCTGTTGGAAGAGGAACAGACTGCATAGAGCCAACCAGAGCTGTCTGCAGCAGTTTCACCCTTAAGGGAATCACTGCTGTGGGGGGTAGAGAGGACAGCCAGCCATTAGGGGTACACAAGCTGTTTTTAAGTGGTAGAGACTTAGTTATTGCCACTGGTGGTAAACCTCCAGCTGTACAAAGCTCAAAGCCCTTTCAGCTGCCTCTTTGGACAGGAATAGAGTAGCCTGAGCAGGCAGATCTGCCAGTAGAACTGCAGAACACCTGGGGACAGGTGAAAGTGTGGTCCCTACACAAACTGAGTGACCCCTGCTGTGAACCCCAGAAACTGCCCAGGCTACGAGTGGTGGCATCACTGATGGAGACCACAGTTCAGAGGGGTCAGCAACACAAGCTTGTTGCTCTGTTGTCTTGTTGCTGTTCATCCTCCAGAAGCACAATTTTGCTCACTCCATCAGGTTACTGGAGATTCCTCTTTCTCATCTCCTTGTAGAAGAAATTGAAAAGCATACCATTAACAAGGAGATGATTGCTAAGATTTTGATCTCCTAGAAGAGAATGTGTGTTTGCAGTGCTCAGTGGAGGGGCTGAAGACTCCATAACAGATTTTAGGAGTCCTTCAGGTCGTTGTCTGCCATTGTCACCTGCTGGAAATTACATGTTTTCAGAGTTTCCTTTCCTGTCAGGGAACACAAATACCTTCTGGGCTGCACCCAGTGTTTTCATGTGGAGAGGAGGTGCCTGTGTGAAGCAAGTGACCCTATCAAGAAATTAGCACTCTTGGGTTATTACCAGGGCTGGACTGTGCACTCTGTTGCTGTTATCATTGCTATTAATTTGACATTTACAGAGAGCTGCAAATTTACACAGTGCTTAATAAACACAAAATTTCCTGGACCACAACTAGTATAGGAGAACTGGGAGGCCTTTTTAAAAAAAAACACAACCCTTTTTTAATAAATAATTACATGATATTTCTATGTTATTTTTTTCATTACAGTGATAGGCTGAAGATTAGGGGAGCTGATGCCACACTTCTGTATGGCCACACACACTCCAGGACATTCATTGCAAGAGCAAGCAGATCTATCATCCTCCAGACAGAATGGCAATTTTATACCACTTATCCCACTGACATCATCCAAAGTTTTGGACAGAGAGGTCCAAAATGTGCTGGGTAAGACTGAACCAGCAGAAAACCTTGGGTTCTATTCCCGCTGTGCCACTTAAAATTTCACCCACATTTTCCAAATATGCATCATTTTCCTCCTGCACCTGTGGGGTCATGAGTCTTGGACAGGAGTACAACACGGGACATTGCTGGACTGAGATATCTGTGAGCAGGAAAGTGATAGTTGAATTAAGTGCCTCAGGATACAGTGTCATTATCACCACACATATTTTGACAGTGGACAAATAATTTGTTCATCTACTTAAAAACAAAGCCCTTTTGTCTTGTGGGTTTTAAAGAATGTGTTTTATCTAAAGGGACCTCTGAGAGCAGAATTAATGTCTCCTCCACCATACATCCAAAAGTATCCCTTTGTGAGACACTTAATGACAGAGACTCAAAAGAAGGAAAAGGAACAGCAAACAACCATGGGGAGGCTGGAAAGTTGCAAGGAAAAGTGGAAGTCAGGGGGACTTAACAAAAGGGAAAGGAGCACATGATGAAACCAAATAATCTCTGATGAATTAAATAGGCAGGTTGAACAACTCTTGGTGAAAGCTCTGGGTTAGGCTCCAGATCTGTGTCATCACATATTGGTGATCAAAGGGGACTAGAGACATCAGTGAGGTTGAGCCCAGTATTTGGGAAGCGATCAGGTAAGTGGAAACAAATGCCTGAAGGTGATTTTTGAGGGGAAAAAACCCCCAAACAAACAAACAAAAAAAACCCAAACCAAAACAAAAAAGGCTTTAAATGCAGAGATGACATGTGGTACAGCAAAAACTCTGTCAGGTAACCCTGTGAGATACATGGTCCCTGAAGGTGGGAATACCCGTCAGGAGTTTGGGTCCTCTGCTGCACGCTGTCTTCAGCCCCTCCTAAGGAGTTAAAGTTCTGCCAGTCTGCACTCACTGCTTTTGAAGCAGAGCCTTGGCTGTGAATCAGGCATACCGCTCATGCAGTTTACCTTGGCAGGCTGTGAATGTCCTACTGCGGGCTACAGGGTGTGGACGAGTGTGCCCAGGCCCTTTCTGCACAGCTTCTCCATATCCTCCAGAGGCTGGCATGGACGAATGGCCCAGCCTTGGAAAATACCTCCCAGAGAATGCTGCTTCTGAGCTGTATCCCAAGGAAGCCAGGCTGCACTTGGGGAAAACTTTGTAAGAAGCTGGGTGAAGCTCCCTGGGCTCTGCACACGACAAGAAGCAGAGACTTCAGCTTTTGAGAAGTTCACCTGAGAACATTCCCTTACATCTCAGCCTTGACACTGTGTTTTCAGCTCAACACCTGCCTATGTGCCATACACTGTGGCCTGACGTATTTTTGAACTGCTCACCCTGTGTGGATGTAGCATATTTATTCATCTGCCTCTTCCACCAGACTACCCCAAAATACCTGACCAGGCACTAACGGGTTCAGGCTCCAAGGTCCCACAGTAGAATTTCCCCACAAGGTACTGCTTCTAGAGAGGAGGACCCTGAAGCAGGTTTGAAGGCCCTGGGCCTTATTCCAGGCACATCCAAGCACAGTTGTGCAACCACCTGTCCAGGTACTTCCCTGAACCTCTCATGTAGAGGCTCAAATGTAGGCTGTCCAGTTCCATGTCACATTCCCACAGGGTTCTAAATATGAATGTTTCCCTCTGTATACTACTGCATATCTTAGCCGAACAATTGTGAGGGCTAAGCCACGGTGGTTCAGCTGTGCACAATGTTATGGCAGAGTTCTTGACAGTGCTCTCCACAGAACATTTCAACTCTGCTTCAACCCACCATTGCTCCATCTGTACATCTCACTGCATCTGCCAGGCACAGAGAACGTGATTCAATTTTGGAGTTTTTCCACATGGGCCAATAGATACCAGAGTCTGTATATGAGCATATACAAGTTATTTTCAGCTTGTCTGTGACATCCAATTCCACCCACCAGGCTTCCATAGATATATAAATCACGGAGGTGTCTAAAATAACAGGCCCTGAGGAAACATCTGTCACCTCCACAAGCTTGTGAGGGAGGAGAAGGAAGCATTCAGCTCCACAACTTACTGAATTTTCTTTTAGCTTTCATAAAGCAGAGAGCAGCCAGGCTTTCTGACACAGCCCACATGCCCTGGCACTTGGATATTCCCACTGCCTTCATGCTGAGTTTGGCCTGTGAGCGTAACACAGGCGATACAGAGATGCTCAGCAAACTGGATGACATTTACGTCACCTCACCTTTATCTTCAAAAGACACAGATCGCTGCAATTCCTTTCTGTTTCTGTTTTCTCTCTCCAAAATTGACTGGTGGCTGGCCCTTTGCACCGGATCTCTCAATCAAAGGAACACAGAGCTTGCTGTGCCGCGGCAGACTGATGGCTGCTCTAGTCCTGCAACCTGCCACCTTCTGAAGCATGAGGCTTGCCTATCCTACGGGTAGTCACCTCTCTACACGAAAAATCAGGCAGAGAGCGGTGAAGCTGCTGTTCTCGTTTCTCGCTGCTCCGTTTTGAGCACTGGAGCAGTGGCAGAGGATGCGGGTCCATTCCCCCGGCCCGAGGCCGCCCCCAGGCCCCGCCCCGCGCTCGCTGACGCGGAGCCGTGAGGGCCGCGCCGGGCCGGGCCCGCTCCGGGGCTGCCCCCTNAGCGCTTCGCCCCGCTTAGGGCTTAGGGTGAGGTTAGCGCCCCTAAACCGCGGGCAGCCCTGCCCGGCCTTCCCTCCATCCCAAAGCAAAGCCATGGGAGAGACGTCCTCAAGTGCCTGCTCAGGCTTAGAGGCCACGTCTCCAGCTCAAAAGGTTTCACCGAGCCATCCCAGAGGGATGTTTTCCAGACAGAGCCGACACTAAAGCTGCCTCTCCTAGCAAGAGGACATTGTGTAGGGGTTCTTGACGTCTTTGCATCACTGCACTGATAGATGAGAACCAGCCTCGTCCAAAAGCCAAAACAGGTCCAAGGTGTAAACACCGAGGAAGATTTTAAAGGGAGAGATGCCTAAGCTGTCCAAGCTGGCTATTCCTTACTGAATAAGGCTGACCCCAACTCAGGTGTAACAGTGGTTCCAGTAGCTCTCACTGCCAGCCTGGCTATGAACAGGTATGTTGTGATGAGCGTGCCATTTTGTACCAGCTGCAAACTGGCTGGGAGGCTGGGGAAAGCCAACCCCAGTAGCCACGGCTGTACTGGGAGGAGTTGCTAGCTGGCTCCAGGCTGCCTCCACTGCCCCGGCAGCAAGGTGGCCATGCAGTGAGAGGTGCTCCTGCTCACTGTGCGTCAGTATGTTGATGGTGTCACATCATCTGTTCCCTGCAGGAGCCTGGGGTTGCAGTGCAGAAGGATGGCATAAGCCAGGAACTAATCCTTTCCACTTCTGCAGCCTTTCGACTTATGTTCTGCATTGCATCAAACACCTACCTTTTGCAAAACCATCCAATATTTACAGCAAAATCCAAACAAAGCTAGAAAACAATAGCACAGAGTGAACCCAAGTTAGGTGCCTGCCCTTCTAAGAACTAGGATTTATAAAGGATTCATAGTGCTTGACTGAAGGGAAAACCCCCTATCTAGGAAGGGATCCACGTTGTAACAGGGAGTGGGTAATTAGAAGAATGTGGGAAGTTTTACAGACATTCATGTTCTCAGTGTCACGACAGCAGACTGAACTGGCAAATATACATTTGACAAAGTGATGTAAACGGTAGCAGATCACCTTAATCAGATGGATAGAAGGAGCTGCATAAGGGCATCCTTACAGATTCTTTGCACGTGCAAGAGCTGATCGCCAGTGCCATTGCTGTGTCAGTATCTTTAATGTTTTACCTTTGATGTTGGCTCAGCACACTCCAGGACCTACAGTTTCTGCATAGAAGCAGCTCTTTAGGCTGCCTTGGGTTGCCAAGCTATCTCCAGGTCATGCAGAGGAAAGAACATCCACAGAAACAGGAGGGAAAATCAGTGGAAGATCTATACAGGGATGATAGCTTATGAAAGATCTGCTAGAAATGTGCCAGTAAAGCTGAGCAATGAATTTGTGCATTGCATTTGGTAGGAAACTACATGGAAAATGGTCTGTATTTAGGCTCAGATATATAAAGGATTATAAAAGGCATGACAGGGCTGAGCTGTCTGCTCCATGGAGAGTACAGGCAGAGCCTTCCCAGACACAAGGCACTGCAGAGACTGCAGTGAAGTGCAACAAGTGGAGCATCAGACACAGGAGATTTCAGTCGGAAGTCCAAATCATGGACACGTGAGCTGACAATATGAAAGAAAGAACCAGGAAGCTGCTCAGGAGCAGCTTGTCCTGGAGCAGTTCACCAAACATCCTATTCCTTTTAACAGTTATTCCACAGGCAGTTTCTCAGTTGTAGTGTATACTTTTTTAAAGGGGGAAATATCTAGACAATTGACCAGTTCTTCAAGAGATGGCAACTAAGTTGAAACAAATTATATATTGAACAAATACATAGATTCCATTGAGCTTCTAGTGACTGCAGATTTCGGTTTGGGTAAAAAGTAGTCAGAACCAGAGTCTGGAGAAATTTAGCCCTGGAAGGTTGTTTGGTTTGGGTATTTTTCTGCCTACAACTGTTTCTGATACTGTCATCTATTTTAATAAGCAAATTCCCTCAAACAGCAGTTGGCCCTAATATGTCCCTCTTCTTTTTCCATCTCCTTGGCCAGGTATCACTTGCTGTGCTAAGTGCTAAATGACTCTTGGAAAGTGCTAAGAGGGTGTTGTGAAAGGGCTAAGCTGAGCTTCACAAACAACTGCCTGTATAGAGAAATAGTCCCACTGGTAGGTAGTGCCAGGAGGCCCAGCACCAGTCTGGTTGAAGACCCTTGTTTTGACAAGACTGGAGAACTGAACCTCATGGTTGCCTTCTTAAGATAATTTAAATGAGGCCTTTTCATCTGGTGGAAGTGAAGGTTTTTTTGACCGCAACTGAAATGAAACCACTGGATGCTTTGGTCAGAAATACTTGAGAAGATCATTGCGTTCCTGCTAATCAGGTCAAGTTCATCTGCTCTGCCTGCTCCACCAGAAACCACCTCTGCCATCAGTCTCAGTGCCTGATAATTCTCAGAAGTGAAGAGCAGTTCCTGGAAGTTGACAGGAATGAAGCCCCAAGCCCACTGGGCCTGGTGTGAACTTGGCTTCTGAAGCCCCAAAGTCAGGAAGAATCCCGAAGTATTCATACTGCAAAGAGGCACTGAGTTGCCAATTCAAACATTCTCCAGCTAATCACCATTGTCCAGCCATTGGGAGCACAAAAAGATGGACTGACGTTTTATCTTCTCCAGCGAGTGACAGCATGTTGGGGCCACCAACAAGCATTGGCCAGTGTATAAACTGCAAGTAGAGGAGAAGCTGCACTATTCAAGAAGCCACTTACTTGCAAGAACTTTTCAAGAAAGGGGAGTGGGTGGGGTGTTTCAAGTGAGGCAGTTCCCTGGGTGAAACCAGCTCAGTCTGTGGTTGCAGCTTGTTCATCTTAAGTGTTGGAAGATGTGGGTCTTGCTCTGCGTGCACATGAACTGGGATCACAAGACACCCCTTCGCACTATTAGTCACTGTCACTTGGGGGATCTCTGTGACACTGGTCTGTGGTACATGGGTTTACTCCAGTGACTGCTGGCATAGACTGGCTTCCAGCCCAAGTAAGCAGCCACTCTGTGACTAATGGGTATAGTTACTTATTTTAACTCTAACCCAAAAGGTTTGCAAAAAACCCTCCCTTCTTTAGCTAGTGATTATTCTGTTTATTTTATGGGGTGCTTCAAATACTATGAATTTATGTATAAAATAGATGTAACATCATGAACATTGAGGCTGCGTTGATAATTGTTTTAATTTTGTAATTAAATTTTTGCAATTACTGCAGGTTAGATGCTTGCTAATACATTTAAAGCAGTCCAATGAATTTTTTAATTTTTTTTTTATACTAACAACACATTTTGAAAGCACATGCTTCCCTTAAGAAGCATAGCATCTGTAACTGTTTTACTGAGCTATTTGGGTTTGGAAATGTGTTTATTATGAAAAATGCCACAGAGCCCGTTATATCCTATGTAGTGTTTGCCATGTAAGCTATTTATAAGGCAAGCTATTTATAAGGAAAGTCATTCATAAGGAGAGTTAGTTAGAGTTATTTATAAGGAAAAACCAGGCTCATCTCATTTTATAGTTGGAGATGTTGTGGCACAGGGACAGGTGAAAAGTTTCCCCCATGTCATGCAGCAAGTCTAACTAGTGCCAGCTCCTGCTACGTGCCCACTCAGCCATGGTGCTCTTTGTTGCTCTCCCCACACTCCACAGCAAGCAGGATGGTTCAGTTTTCTCACATCCTTCAAGCTACAGTTTACTGCAGGGGACACAGCTTCCTAAGTAATGATGGAACTCCATAAAGCTTCCCAACTTCATGTCTCTTGATTCTTTTCCTTTTCAAGACCAATGTACATCTGCTAATCCCATTTCATCCAAAAGAAAGGAGATGTTAGTCAATAGATTTGGCTGGTGGAAGTTAGCAAACCCATATTTGTCACTCACCATTGGCTAGGCTTTCATTCTCTTGTTTGAGACACAGGGTGCAAGAGTCAGTGGGTTCTAGATTTTTTCTGCATTTTTGGTTGCTTTGTTTCCTCAATGAAATTCAAAGCTCTGGTATTCAAAGAAAGTGCAGTCAGCTCTAGGGAGAATTGAAAACATGGAGGAAAGTATTATCTTTTTTTTCCCCACTTAAATCACACCAGATACAAGTAGCTACTGAAATAAAAAATGTCCACATGAATGTAGGGAGACAAGCAGAGACTGCTTGCAATGACAAGAGCTTAGGCACTTTATATTGCCTCCTGGAAACTTCCCAGGATCTTCTCACCTGGATGTTCAGAAACAACTCAACAGGAAAAGCTGGGGACATAATTCATGGCCTTTTACCATTAGCTGCCATGGGGTTTCTCCATAACTTGATAGGTTAGAGGAAACTGATCCGCTTTCATTGTCAAATATTGGCATCTGAGGGGTTTACAGCAAAATAAGTCATTTGGTCTTCATTTCTGGCACAGTTCAGCTGTGGCCACCCTGAGCAGGTGCCCTGAGCTTGTTTCCATCTGCATCCTACATTCACTGCCCACTGTCAGGCCTGATCATACCTCCAGCATCATCCTTGGATGAAGTTGGTCACAGTATGGTGGAGGGCACGGTGCATGGCCATCTCTGTAGCTCTACAACTTCATGCCCTTGTGCCTAAGTGGCAGGGGATTTCAGAGCTTCCCAGGGTCTCTGTTTTGAAGCAGAAACCTCTTCTTGTCTCACTCCCAGGAGTCAGTGAGAACATTTTATCTTTACAAGCCAATGGTTACCATATCATTCTCTAGTTCTGCCCTTCTAACAAACCTTTTTAATCTTTCAAAGCCCCTTCTCAGGTTAGCTGGTTGGCTGGGGAAACCTCCTATTTGTGTCATTCCCTGGGCCAGGAAGAGCAAACCGGTCACCTACTGTGTTGTGCCCAGAGCACCCCACATTAGCTCAGCCTTTTTTTTGGAACAACATTATACTGTTGACTCCTGTTCAGTTCTTGGCTGACACCTCGAGCTGCTTTTCTGCAGTACTGCTGCCTGGCCGCTTATTCACCATTTTCTCTTTGTGCTTTTGATTTCTTCCTCTTAAGTGTAGCACTTTGCACTTTTCTTTACTGAGTCGTTGATTTTCTCCAATTTAGCAAGATCATTTTGAATTCTCAGTCCATCCGCCAAACTGTTTGCATCCTCTCCCAGCTAGATGATGTCTGAAGATTTTATGAGTACTCTTTATTCCCTCGTCACAGGTTGTTAATGAAAATACTGCATAGAATGGATTCCACACAGATGTTGGAAGGACCCCATTTGAAAATTCCTCTCTCTAAATCTGACAAAGAACAATTGATAACTGGGTTTTAAAGCTATTTTTGTCATCAGTCATGCGACTCTTTTATGAGTATTTAATCTAAGCTGTATTTTCTTTGTTTGCTTAGGAAAATGTCGGGTGGAATGGCGTCAAAACCTTGTAAGAATCAAGATGAATGACAACCGTTCCTCCCTCCTTACCTGCAAAGAAGGGTGTGTAGACCTCACACTGACCTAAGCTGAGAAAGGTGTTTTTGTACAGGCTAGAACTGCTTTATCAGTTTCCAATCTTCAGCTCAATCGCTGCAGTTCTGTGTGTAATCACAGCCCAAGTAATTTTCTCTAGTATCCCCATGATTAAAGCTCATTCAAAATTCCAGCAAGCTTCAATAAAACATTGTCCTTCCTCACTACAACAATATATAGTCAAAGATCAGGGATGTTTTTTATAATTCCAAAATCAGTGAGGGACAAGTTGGCACTGATACACATGTAGCAGTGAAAAATGCCTTTGAAAAACCATGAAGATGTAGGTAGATTCTTGAACACGCTTCCTACTTTGTAAAATCCAGATTCAAGAAAGAATGCTGATGTGTGCTAATAGTTGTGTATCCCATCAGTCTAATGATTTTAATTTATGTACTGTTCTGTACTACTATGAAGTTCCTGATGCAATCAGTATCATTGCAAGAAAGTAAAGCTGTTCTTACAGATGAGTTACAAATACTCATTAGCCATCAGATGTTACATTACACAAGCATTTGCTATATCTTCACTATATGATGCACTTTTTTGTGCTGTTTATTGGTCACCTCTGTGCTTAGTGGCCTCCATCAGCCCAGTGTCTAAGCAACTTGATCTCACACACACTTGTGTTAAATAGTGGCCCACCTCTCAGAGTCTGAGACCCTTTTTTTTACAGAAACTAGTAGTTTATCTGAAGGAATGAATGGTTATGATTCTGCAATATTGGAAGTGACTAATCTAGTGTTGTAAATGGGATAAAAGGAAATGGTGTGTATTTTGAGAACAAACAGTAATCATTGACACAGTAATTTGCATCCCTGGATGTTCTAATAATGACTAAGTATCACCTCCCCTTGTTTGCATAAGGAAGAGGAGGCAGAGAAATCCAGTGATTTGGCTAGTGCATCACCAGCAAGCCACTGGAAAAGAGAGGATCTGGATGTAGATCACTTTTCTTGCACCTTGTTTGCCTGTTTTCTGCTACATGTTTGAACTTGCACTACAACAGATGTGATCCCTTCCAGTGCTAAAAACTCTGTAAGGGCTTCTCAAGTTCATGCCAGAAATAGCCAACAAGAGTTGGTCAAGACTGTGGTGGATTTGAGAGAGAAGGGGTGCAGTGCATTGGCTTCAGAAGAGCTGGTTTCGATGGGTGACTTGGAATTCATGACAGTTTACATATATTAAATGCCAGCAGCTTCAATCTGTGCTGTCTTGCTGATGGAGTTAGCAGATTTTTGCTGCCAAAAGAAACTTTATGCTCTTCAAAAATTGATTGCAAAGGACCAACGTATATTCAGTGACCCTTCTGCTTCACAACCAAGTCATGTGGATTTAAATGGGGGGTACTCACTATGACTAGATCCTAAAGGTGTATTTATACAGTGAGCAGCTCTGCACAAACATTTCTAGACAGGCAGTCCCCAGGAAGTCAGAACCACTGCATCCAAGGGATGGAGTGTTTGCAAGCTGAAAAGCAAATATGTTTAATGTCTTAATTTTTAGAAGAAAATTAAGCACCTGAGGTACGATTTGCTTTGCACTAAATAAAGGGAGTGCAAAATACCATTAGTAGGACTGGTGAGAGCATTCTGAATTGTCTTTGAATTTCACACTGGCTACATACCACAGGACAAGGGTAAATAGCAGTTAATACAACCTTTACTTAGCTTCTCCTGACAAATATAAAGGGTGAGGCAGTCTCACACTGACATATGGTCAGATGTAGGTAAGACAAACCTAGAAAAGGTAATCACTCTTTATCATAACTATTTATTTTCATGTGGTTATGGATCCAAAGAGAAGAGCAAAATGGGTAGATCTTACAGACTACACAGACCAAGAATATGATAATCTTTAACAAGGGTCTGTCTAGTACTTCTCTCAAGCTCACATAGCTAAACACAGAGATTAGACTTCACTGAATATACGAGGTAAGAGTTACTGGGAATGTGTAGGGTTCAGTTACAAGAAGCAGAGGGCAGAAGAGCAGAATATATAGCTGCTCGATAGCTCTCAGACCAAAGAGAAGGACCAGAGCTGGTGAGGGCCAGGCTCTCCCGCCAGAGTGACCACCCTGTCTCACCTGAGGGCAAACATCTTCACAGAATGGGGAAGGTTGGAAGGGACCACTTGAGGTGATCTAGGCCAACCTCCCTGCTCAAACACTTTATTTACCTGAGATGACTTCACTCAGCATTGTGTCTAGATGAATTTTGCATATCTCCAAGAAAGGATACTGCACAACCTCTCTGGGGAACCTATTCCAGTGTTCAATCACCTGCACGGTAAAGAAGTTGTTCCTCATGTTCAGGTGGAACTTTCTGTTGCCTGTTGCCTCTTGTTCTGTTGCTCTACACCACCGAGAAGAGCCTGGATCCATCCTCTTGTCACCCTCCTTTCAGATACTGATAGACACTGATGAGGTGCCCTCTCAGTCGTCTCTTCTTGAGGCCAAACAGGCCCAACTCTCTCAGCCAGTCATTGTAAGAGAGATGTTCCAGTCCCTTAATCAGCTTTGTCACCCTCCAGTGGACCCACTCCAGGAGCTTCATGTCTCTCTTGTACCGAGGAGCCCAGGATTAGACACAGTACTCCGGATGTGGCATCACCAAGTCTGAGCAGAGGGGCAAGATCATCTCCCTAATGGCCCCCAGGATATCATTTGCCTTGTTGGTCACAAGGCCACACTGCTGGCTCGTGGACAGTTTGTTGTCTACCAGGACCCCCACGTCCTTCTTCACAGAGCTGCTTTCCAGCAGGTCAGACCATGCCATCTTTCCAGCAGATCATTTTCATGTGTTTCAGGTTTGGTGGAAACAAAAAACCCAAAAAACCCCAATCAGTTATTAACCCCCAGCCTGACACCCTCCTGACAGCACTGCAGGTGTACTGTACCCTCCTCCTGCTGTTTGCCTTTGCCTTATAGCAAAAGTGCTGCTGGGATTGTGAGGTCTCTCCTGTGTGAGTAACCCTGCTGTGCTCTGTGATTGGCACCCTTTGGGCACCACTGCAATAAAGATGAAGAAATATCTGTTTACATTTGAATAGGAGATCGGAAACTCACTGATTCTGACTCATTGCCACAGCACCAGATAACTAGGAACACCCTTATCTTTTCTACTGCATTTTCCAGCTGGTTTGTTTGTTTGTTGTTGTGAGGGTTTTTTTTTTTGTTTTTTTGGGTGTTTTTTAGTTTCTTTCTCGACCTACCATGTGTCTTCATGACTCTTAGTTCTTTTCTCTGGTTTTGTCTCCCTGGTTTCATTTCCCTTCTTTTACCTTCTTTCTACACACTTTGCTTCCTCTTCAGCTCTCCCTGTGGCTTGTTTTCAATTTCTCATTGTAAGTCCTTCTTTTCAGGTTTTTTCATCTCACAGGCTATCCCAAGCTGATCTTTCTACAACAGAGGGAGAGACAGAGATGTTTGGGCTGGAGAAGAGCATTGGCAAGAAGAGAAGTCTGGGGGTCAGGGAAGTTGCAAGTGAGCAAGGAAGAGGATAGAGGGAGAGGGAGACAGGAAAGGACACTCACCGGGATACAGGCAGCAACAAAGAGAGGAAAGAAAAATGTCAGGGGGGGAAAAAGATGAGAACTAGGGAAGCACAAACACAATAGCAAGGGGAATTAGAAGGATGTGAGAGAGAATATGCATTAGGAGGCAGGAGAGAAGGGAGCTTTCATAGAGGAGAGTAATTAAAGGTAGAAGTATTCTTGCACTCAGAGCTGAAGGGAAAGAGATGGAAAAAAGAAGGAATGAAAGAAAAAAGAAATTCACCTCCTAAAATAGGTCTGTCCATGAGAAAAAGAAAAGTATCTAGAAAATAAAAGACACAGAAGAGAACAGTACTCTTCAATCACGGCATGGAAAAAGGTGAAGATGACACAATCTCTCTTGGGAAAAGACAGAAATATGGGAGGAAAAGAGAAGAGCCTCAGACTACTTCAGAATCCCTTACTAAAACAACTCTAAACTGAATCTTTATAAAATATTACAACAACAATACAAACACACACTTTCTTAATAATTGAAACATTTTCAAGCACACTCACTCACCTTTTCTGGTCTCAGCCCTTACTGCCATTACTTCCTTGATGTACTGTAGAACTTGTCCCTACACAAAGAGCATGATGTAAAGCCACACACTTGTTACTGAAACAGCAGTAGGGAGGCAAGAAGTTCCCACCATGTGTTAACCCCATTACCCTCCCCATTACTCAATATAATTTCCCTCATGTAGCAAATCAAATCTTCCAAATATTCACTGCAATGAGTAATAGGGAGTGAGGATCTCACTTATCTTTTCAGCTAGATTTCATAGACTGGTTTTCTCTCTTTGTTCTCACTTTCTCCCTGGTTGTTTGTTTTTCTTTTCTTTTTTTTCCTTTTCATGTTTTTCAGCCCTATTTCACTTTCTGCCTGCAGTACTCAAGCAACTTACTCAGTTTTGGATTGTGTTTTCCTCACACATACTATGCCCTTTGGGGTCCTTTTGTTGCCCATGCCTTCTCTTCACCTCTCTCCCTCTCTTTCTCCAGATGCTCAACTCTAGAAGCTATCTCCTACCTTTACCTGCCAACACACATGCCCTATGGACCACTCCAGATGCAGGTGTACCCCCAGGTATCACCCTGCCCTGGTGAATCATCCCAGACCACCACAGATGAAAGTGTCACAAGGACCTTCCTCACCTCATTTGGAGTCTCCTTCAAAGTGATTCATCCAGAGATGCTCCCAGCTGAAGTCAACAGAAAGGAGCTTCCTGCATGCACTAAGCTGTGGCAATGTGGAAAGAAGCAATCGACAGTTGTGGAGGACTTCTTGTTACTGTATTCAGTTTCTTCTTCCAGGTGAAGATAAGGCCCATATCTGAATAATCCTAAAGCTGCATGCTCTGTGCTGGGCACAGGCATATCCACTCTGCAGATGTTAATCCCAGGGTTAGGGGTGGCAGTAGCAGAAAGACAGGTGCACATTTTCTCACTGCATGCAGTTTCAGACTGAGCTAGGGGCTTGAGTTTGTTAATGCTGATACTGTATCTTATGCTCCAGGGGTAGAAATAGTCAGTCTTTTCCTTGACTGTGCCAAAAAATATGTACAGTGCCAAAAAAATCCATGATTCTTTTCTGAATCAGACATTGATGCTGCTGTACTGTGGCAAGCACAGTTCATCTAGGACAATCCCACCTTGCAGTGGAGAATGCCTCCACTTCCCACCAAAAGCTCCTGTGCCTGTATCATTTCAAAGCATATCTATGGGGCAGCTGTATTTTGAACAGAGGATGCAAAATGACACTACTCTTTATCTATCTAATCACACCATTTTAGCCTTACTGTTGAAACAAAGAGGGAGCCTCTAAACTTTTCAGAGGCACAGCAGAGGAGCAGGACAGACTGGCCTCAGAGGCAGATTCCCCAACAAACAGTTCACTCCATCAGCCAAAAGGGACAGACACAATGAACTAACAAGCCAAAAATCAGAAAAAAAATAATATCTCTGCTGCTTCTGCAGCTGCCTGGTGGTGTAAAGGAGCCATCTCGATGACAGAAGGAGATAATCCACTAACAGCCGGTGTGCTAGTAAAGACAAATAAACACAAGCTATTTGATCCCCTCTAAGGACTCCACGGTTGAAGGGGTCTAACTTCCTATCCCTTAGCACTTTACAAATAGCAGGAAAACATTTGTTTCTGGGGAATACTTAATTTCATTCAGTTCTGGGTGAAAGTAGAATTGCTGAGGGCTGCCGTGGGCTGGAAATGGTCTTATGTATTTTGACATTTTTCTTGAATATCTCTATAGGTCTGTAAAGGAGGCATTTCTTCTCCATGAGGGCATGTAGAGTTTGAGGTCTCTCATTTTATCCATCAGGGTTAATAGTCTTCTCATCTCTGCCAGGAAGCATTCCCAAAAGGATTTTTAACTTTTGAGCGAATTCCACTCAAATTCCACAGAAGTATCCATTGCTATAATAACTCTGTGGCCCTGTAAGTTCAGTTTTGCTCATACTGAAGCCCTAAAAAGCAGCAACCATCCCATGCACATGAGGGAAGACATGGTTCATTTGAAACTAGGGAGTTAAAAATATCTTTTGCCAAGTCTCAATATGATATTTAGTAGTGATGTCAGTGCCATGGACTAGGGATAAAGAAGGGCAAGTTTTGAAGGTAATATAGATATTATGAAATCAACCAGTATTGCTGGAAAACACAAACAAGCTTTTAGGCACATAAGCCTTTTTTTAGGTCCAAACTGGAAGCTTCACATTTCATACAGATATTTGTAAATAGAAGTTCATTGCTGTTGTAAACATGCATTGCTCCCTCTCTGAAGTGCTGTCACATAGGCCATTTCACCTCTCTGACTTCAGATGTCCCCACAGGAATGAGGGATCTGATGCTCTTCTAAGTTTGCACGGTTCATGGAGAAAGGTTTGGAAAGCAGGGTGACTTTTCAGTGCCGCCAGTAGCATCTGAGGTGGAAGCAAACCAAGCCCTTCAGCTTTCAGTGACCATCCCTTTTCTCTTGTGCACCTGACAGAATCAGTGGTACTTCACATACATTCACCAAGCTGTTTACAGATGTCCACATGCCTGGAAATAAAACCTCAGGACTGTGATGCTTTCTGATCTCTTCCTTCTCCTCTTCCTCTTCTTCCTCCTCTTCCTCTATGTAGCAGTGGCCCCTAGTGGAAGCTGCTGTGTGGGTTGGCCCTGGTCTCCATCTGTCCAGGGAAGAGGCTAGCTGGGATGGCTGCAAACCCACTGCAGGGGCCCAGCAGAGCCACAGCAGGCCCCAGCACCATCGGGCAGTCTCCAGGCTGGCTCCTGCCTAGCATCAGCTGCAGGCAAACAGTACTGCAAGTGGTGGAGATCAAGGATCCCGTTTTGGTTTAGTAGGGACATGCCGTCCATTTCCTCCACAGCTTAGAAACAGCCCCCTTATGTGATTCCTGTTCAAACAGCATGTTTTTATGAAAAGATAAACTGCCTCTCATTCTAGAAAATGTGATATGAATGACAACATAAGGCCTGTTTTCATTCTCAGAAGAAAAAAACCCCAACCTACAGTACAAGAAGTTTCACTTTATTCAACTGAAGAGCAAAGTCTGTATAACATTGGCACACACAAATAGAGGAGCCTCTTCCACTGATTTTTTTATCCTCCACCAAAACATTACTGCTTCCTTTATTCCTGAACTCATAAAAGTGACAAGACTGAAAAAGATCAAAGGTGCATCCTCTAGAGCAGGCTTTCTCAAATAATATCCCAACTCGGGTGCTTAAGGAGGACTGTAAAAAGTGGGATGTATCCAGAAGGATCTTCCCCCTCTGAGCCTCTGGCAATCAGTGGTGAAAGTGGTTGCTGAGTCAGATATTCCATCCTTCAGTAGATTTGTTTCATGCCTTTCTGAGCACATTTATACTTTCAGGACCCATGAAATCTTGCACCAGTGAGTTCCAAATGTGATTACACATTGAGCAAAAAAGTATTGCTTTTTGTTTGTTTTAAACATTGTCTAATCATCTCACTCAGTGACACTTACTCTTGCAACCTGAGGAATGGTGAATGACCGCTCCCTATTTTCCTTCTCCATGCTGCTATCCCTCTAGTGGGCCTCTTATGTTCCCCCTCAGTTTTATGTTACTTTATCTGAAAAGTCCCAGTCCCCATGTTGGTTTTTTTTCTCAAGGTGAAAGCTACTCCTTATTCCTTCTGTTGCTTTACTAATTCTGGTGTATCTTTTCTGAAACAATATATTTCAATTTGCTCTGAGGGGGTGGGCATATAATGGCATATAATGTAGGCAAAATACAAACTTTTATTGATCTTTATAGTCTTCAGATAACTTCTAACTCCTTGTTTAACTACTTGGCTCATGGCAAGCACTGCTTTCAGGAGCCCCACTGATATAACCACTGAGAGTAAGGTGTCCTGCAACTTTGCAGTGTTTTCAAACTATCATACACTTCTATTCAAATTCACTATGGTGTTTCCAAGTCTGATGTGAAAGAAAATAGCCAAATTACATCATGTCATGATTGTCATGACATGACAATAATGGCATAATCATATGTCATGATTATTCTGGGAATGACTGAAAAACATCTGAAAGACAACACATTCATTGGTCACAGCCAGCACAGCTTCATGAAAGTCCTGCTTGTCAAATTTAGCTTCCTTTTATAACAAGATCACCCACCTAGCTGATCAAGGGAAGCCAGATGATGTAATCTTTTTGAATTTCAGTAAGCCCTTCGATATTGTCTCTCCCAGGATCCTTCTGGACAAAATGTCCAGCACACAGTGATAAACACATCATGTGGTGGGTGAGCAATTGGCTCACGGGTCAAGCATAGAGGGTAATAGTGAATGGGGTGACAGCAGATTGGTGACCTGTCACCAGCGGGGTTGCATGGGGCTCCATCTTGGGCCCAGCATTCTTCAACATCTTCATAAATTACTTAGATGCAGGACTGGAAGGCATACTGAGTTAGTTTGCCAATGACACAACATTGGGAGAAGCTGCTGACTCCCTCAAAGGCAGAGAGAATCTGCAGAGAGACCTTGACAAATTAGAGGATGGGCAACCACCAACCATATGAAGTTCAACAAGAAGTGTCAGATTCTGCACCTGGGATGGGGCAACCCAGGTGTTCATACAGACTGGGGAACGAGATGCTGGAAAGCAGTGCCATGGAAAGGGCCCGGGGGGTCCTGGTTGATGGCAAGTTGAATCTGAGTCAGCAGTGCCCTGGCAGCCAGGAGGGCCAACCCTGTCCTGGGGGGCATCAGGCACAGCATCGCCAGCTGGGCGAGGGAGGGGATTGTTCCGCTCTGCTCTGCACTGGGGCGGCCTCACCCTGGATATTGTGGGCAGTTTTGGGCACTGCGATGTAAGAAAGACATTAAACTATTAGAGAGTGTCCAAAAGAGGGCAGTGCAGATGGTGAAGGTCCTTGAGGGGAAGCCATATGAGAAGCTGCTGAGAGCACTTGGTCTGTTCAGCCTGGAGAAAAGGAGTCTGAGGGGAGACCTCATAGCAATCTCCAGCTTCTTCACAGGAGGAAACAGTGGGGCAGGCACTGATCTCATCTCTCTGGTGACCAGTGATGGGACCCAAGGGCCTGAAGTTGTGTCAGGGAAGGTTTAGGCTGGATAACAGAAGATGGTTCTTCCCCCAGAGGGGGGTTGGGCACTGAACAGGCTCCCCAGGGCAGTGGTCACAGCACCGAGCCTGACAGAGTTCAAGAAGCGTTTGGACAATGCCCTCAGGTACATGATGTGATTCTTGGAGCTGTCCTGTGTAGGGTCAGGAGTTGGACTTGATGATCCTTGTGGGCCAGTTCCAACTCAGGATATTCTATGATTCTATGATTTCCACCTGATCATCTCATAACAGTTTTGAAAGAAACAGTCTTTTCATTCTGTCCCTCCCAGTGAGAGAAAAATACATTTATGCTTATGTGTACTGTTCACATAGGGAAGCAATGCCAATGCGATTTGTGAATATATTGACATTATCTAACTGTCTTTTAGCTGAAAAGCATGATGTTGGTGTATCTTACCGTTATTAATCAATTTTGAACACAAAGAACACACAAACAGCTTTAATTGCCCAATTCCCTAACTCTTGAGTGATATATTTTGCAACTTGCCTATCACTCAGACAACAGGAGGCTTGAATGGAAGATATTAAAATCAATTACAAATAAAATATCTGTGAGGACCTCTCTCTACAAACATGTGTCTCTGGATTTATGATGTGGTAGCTGTATTGTAAGACATGACTAAATAAAAAGGGCATTGTCTCACGGTGCAGATGCCTTTCCTGTCCATCAGGTTTATTGACTCTTTTTTGATCTTTACTTTGCCCCTTCTCACTCCGTTCAAAACCCAGCCACATTAAACTCTGGATTATCAGAGAAAGCAGCAAGACAAAATAACACAGGCAAAGCAGAAACCCAGAAAGAGCCAGACCTGCCAAGGAAGCTTGGAGTAGAGGGTGAGATGTCATCAGGAAGGACTGGTGACTCCAGGGGCTGTGAAGGGCAGGGGGCCACAGCTCCTCAGAATATGCGATGTTGTGTGACATGGTGCTAGTTCAGCATCAGTCATCTCGGTGGTATCTTTACCCATGATACACTTAATCCCAGATAATCTAGAAGTGACTAACAGTACTTATTGTTGGGCCATGAAAACTCACTCAGTACTTGCACTAGCATTGACCTTTCTGTCCACTGAGTCATTGTTAACTTTTATTCTTGCATGCAAAGCCAGGCACAGCTCTGCTCCTAGATTCCCATTCCCCATCCCTACATAACACTTGTTTCATAGCTCCTTTCTCCTCCCTTTTTCCTGTGCCTATTCTGGGCTACTTTTCAGCACAATAAAGTCAAGACAACATGTAATAAATACACAGAATTACAGTAGTTTAACACTTCCCAAAGATTACTCCTTCTTTACTGCTTTTAAACACTGATATTCTTCTTGCTGCATTACTCTATAAGACAAGATTCTGCTCAGCTGGTAGTCCCAAACTGGCAGCTCAAATATATGTCTAGTTAAATACCTAGAGAACTAAATTGCTTCTTAGATGCTCCATCCACTCAAATCCAAGGCTTCTTATGTATCTAGTGATATGGAAGGATTTAGGGGACAAATTTATGGAAATATTTTTGAAAACCACAATTTATATTTGAAGTACTTAATGTCCTGAAATGATCATTATCCTCTCTTAGGCCCTTGTTTCCCTGCCTTTCCGTGGTAGTGACCTTTTATATTATATGTTCCTTGGAACAGTCTCTGCTTTATCATGTCTCTCCTCAGGGTGCCAAAATGACCACTAACACCTGAAAGGACTAAAAAGACATGATGTCCCTTCTATTGATGTTTCATTGTTTACTGAAATGGGCTCTTTTTTTTTTTGGATGCTGTTTGTCACAATGTCTGATTTCTGTGCATGTGGGAGGCCTACCTGTTGAGATATCTATATGCCTGCATTACAATCTGGTAGTTGCTGTCATGGTCTGTGGCTCATGCCTTTGGTTTACCACTCTGCATTTCTATTTGCTTATCAGGTTAGTGACACACTGATATGCTCCGTTACAAAAGTTGCAAATTCCTTTCAGAGGGTCCTTGAAAACATACACTGCAGCTTCATTTTCATTTCTATCCTACCTTGTTTCTCTCCAAGTTCCTCAAAAATAGAAGTAGGAAAATTCTTCTGAAAGCATCTGGAAAAGGGTATTTTGATGAAGAATAGATATACCTAATCACTAGTGATCCAACAATCTCCAGCTGAAAAATTTAGCAGGATGACCAACATTACAACAAATCATCCTGAATTAGGGAGCATTACATTGTTTCACAAAAAGGACAATGAGTCAAAAGACTTTCTTTTACCTGATAACAGGACTGCAATTGCTCCTAGGATACTTCATACCGGTGGCTTAAAAATGAGAAACTGTTCCCTGGACCATTTGCATCTTGGCACACAATCTCTAGCTCATTGTGATTCTAAACAGTGTACAGGATCCGTAAGCATGCTTAGTCAGCCTGGCCAGCCACCTGAGAGCCATGAGCAATGTCCCCTTTATGACTGCTCACTTCTACTTAAAGAGAAAAGATAAAAAAGGCAAGGAAACCCAATTCTTCTTGAGTCCCAGAAACATTATTGCTGCTCAGATCTTCCTTAAATCTGGAAGCAGCCAGACCATCAGCCTCTCTGAAAGCAGATGCACCTCCAGAAACAGAAAACAAAGGCTTGTGAAGGATAAAATATGATCTGGCCTCCCATAATTGCAGATCTGACATAGAAGTAGTGGTTCAAATAGCCAACGTTTTGCTGGAGGTCAGATCAGATGAGATGACAACCTTTCTGACTTTACAAACCTTAACAAGACTGAAAGCCTAAGAGAGAAACCAAGGAAAAAGAGCTCTGGGAGCTGCTGGCAAGTATGAGACAGTGGTGGGTCCTCACAGGTCCGGTCTGCTCTCTGGGTGCAGCAGGCCAGGCTCTGAGCTATGGTCATCCTTTCAATGTTAACCTTGACAGAGCTTGCATCCCCAGTGAAATCCCACTAGACACAATGCTGTGCTGCACTGACAGGCCTTCCCTGGCTCAGCTGCTGGGGGCAGCCTAGAGAACATGAATTTTGCAAAAGGAACAGGGCAGCCTCAATGTTGAATTACTTTTCCTGGAATATAGGTCCCAGACAATGCACTCCTTATGACCATTTTTAGCTCATCCTAGCTGCCTTCCAGGCAGAAGATCAGAAAATCAAGATTTGCAGCTGCACTGCTCCTGCCTGGACTGACTGACAGCTGATGAGTAAGCAAATAAGTCATTTTGGGATGACAGGGTAAGCAGGGGTCTGCTTCATTGGCTGCTGTAAGCAATAAGCCATGGTCAAAGTCAGAGGTTGTTGTGTTAAGCAATGCAGTTTGCACTTAGGCTGATGTCCTTAATGATGAGTGCCTCATGTGAGTTGTGTTACAGTCTGCTTAATTTTCCTTATGATCTGAAAGTTAGTGGTGCCCTATCCTTCCCTGACCCTGGGAAGGGGAAGATATTTGCTTGTTGAAGGAGCTCTTTGCCTGGATCCTGCTGGAGAGATAACCCCATGTTCAAACACTGATGAGAAAAACAGAGATTCACAACTGTTTTCTTAGGCTAGGGTATGTCTTGCCCAAAATGGTCTTATGGCTCTCTCTTTTAAGCACAGCAGCACAGGCTACCTCCCCTCTTACTTGCAGCCATCTAGCATTCTTGCCAAAAGCCCAGCGAGAAATAGCAATAGGCAAGTAACTAACTCTTAGTTTAGTTTTTAAGGTAGTTCTTTTGCTGAAAACCAGGGAAAGAGAAAGTGCTATGTGGCTACTCCACTGTCAACCTAACCTGTGCCCTGTATTTTAGGAGCCAGTGCACTTGCTGCTAATTCCTTTCAACATGAGTTGCTACAAGAGTTTTTGCATGTTAACTAATGTCTTCTCAGCTTTTGTCCCAAGTGTTGTCAACAAACAGCACTGCAAGATGGGCTGGCTACAGCAACACTAGCATGTTATGATATAACTTGTTATTTTGAACACTTGGTACAATAACTGTTAGCAATGACTATTACTCTTGAGGTGCCCCTGCATTAGTATTTTACATGGACTGTGCTTCTTTCTCTGAAATTCTCCAAAACTTGTGAAATAACATTCAATGAGAAATATCATCTAGCAGCTGCTTACAAGTTCTCATCAAATCCTGTTGACTTTTCTGAGTTTTACACTAACTTTGAAATTACTTTGGATTTGCCTTGTACTTCTAAGTGCTCTTAGGAAACAAACTTGGCAAAGGGAACTGGATGAGCATCCAGGATAATGTGATCAAGCAGAAAGTGGAAAATGTGGACAAACCAAACTATGACTTTGATGAGCAGCACAAACATCACACTTGGAGGCAGAGCTGCACGGGTCAAATTTGCACACAAAGACTCAATAAGAAAAGGAGGGGATATTTTTACTAGGCTTCCAGCAAGATTTCCTTTCACTGCAAGGAAATAGTGCTAGATATCTCTGTACAAAACCAAGGAACAAAACCAGCCAAAGCATTTGGCTGTGCATCTGATGGTATTGTTGCTTTCCATTTTGTATATTAAACCAATGCTATGAGAAGGTGAATGGTTCACACCTATGGCGGCCCTTTTTCCTGACATGGAAGTGAAGCTAAGTAAAACAAAGGCAGGAACTGCTTCTCTTCAGCATTGCAACTCTGAGTAAAGGAGTAGTGTATGTACACTGGTTTTAAAGGAAAAACTTCCAGCATGTCTGTGATAATCAGGTTCTGTGACTTAAACTGCTGAGTTCAGTTTGATTGTTGAGAAGTCCAACACGACCCATCAATGTGCAGGGTCACATCCTGGACTGCATCTCCACTCTGCTCTCCTGAGACCTTATGAGAAGCTGGAGCAGTTTGTCCAGCTCCGCAATCCCTGATATAAGAATGATATGGACCTGCTAGAGGAAGAGCAGAGGAGGGCTGCGAAAAAGAGGGCTGGAGCATTTCCCATGTGAAGACAGGCTGAGACTGTTGTGGCTCTTCAGCCTCTGAGGAGACCTTATAGCAGCCCTCCAGTACCTAAAGGGCATCTACAAGCAAGCTGGAGAGGCACTTCTGACAAGGCATGTAGTGATAGGATAAGGGGGAATGGCTTTAATCTGAGACAGTAGATTTTGATTAAATGTTAACAAGAGATTCTTCACTGTGAGGGTGGTGAGACAGTGAAACAGGTTGCCCAAAGAGGTTGTGGATGCTCCATCCCTGGAAGTGTTCAAGGCCAAGTTGAATGGGGCTCTGAGCAACGTGTCCTTGCAGAATGTGTCCCTGCTTATGGCAGGGGGGGTTGGAACTAGACAACCTTTAAGGTTCTGTTTAACCCAAACCATTCTATGATCCTGTGAAAACAGTCTGAGCCACTCTACCCAGCTGTGATCCAAAGATCAGTGTGGGCAGTGTGTGAGATACCCATTATGGTCTGAGTTCTAAGACAAACCATGAAAAATTTCTGTGTGCATCTACAGTAACAGCTAATGATTATTTTTCTTTGAACTTTGTCCAAAGTTCATCTCTAAAACAAACTTTAGGCTAACTGCGTGTATTGACTCCTCAGCAGAACAAACATGCCAAATCTCTAGTAACACTTAAATTACTCATTCCAGCCTCTTTTAACTTGTAAACCAGAACAACAGTGAAATACACAGGCTTTACTTAGTTTTAAATTTTTCTGGTGCATCTATCAAAAAAATCTGAAGGAAAAAAGCAACTCTGGTTTGATTGTTTTCAGAGTAAGCTGACTCCTCTTCTTGCTTCAAACTCTAACTTGGAGGTAAAATCAAAATCCAGGCTATCTTGGCTGTAACATTCAGCCTCTACAGCTTGAAGTTCAGTAGCCAAAGTTTACATGGTGGGGGGGGGAAATCTACATATTGGGGCTGGGATTTTCAGAGGGGTTTAAAAATTGCTTACGAACTCAAGACTGAAAGGGCGAGGAGAAAGGGGTCTGGATGGTGCCCCAGCCCCAGGAGAAATCACAGTAAACTACGAGCAGATCTAACAGTAATAGACCCTGTCCCAGAATTACTTGATCTATTCAAAGGCTCTGGAAGTAAAGTAGAAAGAAGTATAAAAAGCAAAATATATATTTATTAGAAATTGTGTAATATCTTAATTATACCAACCATAACACTTCTTGTCAGAGTTGGACACATTAAAAAAATCTACTGCAATGGCTGCTAGATTTTTGGTAGTCCTGTGCACGTGACCTTCCTCATCTGTTATTGCATGAACTGTGTACATATCAGTAATTATTTGATGAGCACCCTGATATATTTTCTGTCTTTTTCATTTTTCAGTACTCCATTAACCCTGCTGTTCAGTATCATACCTGGCTTGCAAAAAAAAAAAAAAAAAAGAAAAAAAAAAAAAAAAAAAAAAAAAAAAAAAAAAAAAACAAAAAAAAAAAAAAAAAAAAAAAAAAAAAAAAAAAAAAAAAAAAGAAAAAGAAAAAAAAAAAGAAAAAGAAAAACAAAGGGGTGTAGGAGTGATTGCCTCAGAAAGAAAAAGCCAAACAATGTGACGTTGGAAAAAAAAAAATTAAAAAAAGTGGCAGTATTGGACGATTGTTTGCTTTGTGCCTTTTCCTTTTTGTTCCTTTAAGGTTTGTGTCTTTAAGGTCACATCCACAAACCCACAGGCTAGAAACTTCATTAAAAAAAAATAAACCTGAGTTTCTTGCATAATTGTATGACTTAAGGAGCTACAGCTTTAAGGGCACTAAATGTTGTGAAGTTCACAATTAAATCACACAGAATTGGCAACCACCTGATGGAAAAGAAGTGGGAAATTAACGGTAATTAAATAAACAATGGCCCAATTTTTTTTTACAGTTGAGAGGAAATCTTGCTGTAAATTCTCACTCACGTTGAGCCCGCTAGAATTCTCCAGATGATAAAACTGTGCGTTACTGCCCAATTACGACAAGTCCCCGAGTTACTCATCATGACTGCTTTATGGATTTAGTTTCACAGTAAAATAATGAGTTCATCGTGGCTTCCTGAAGCATCTGCAGAGATAATGCAAACACTTACTTTTATCCACAACTTGTGAGCGTTTTGAAGAAATAAAGTGATGAGAGAGGCTATTAAAAAA
>VXBX01001573.1:42551-71713 GCA_013400415.1 Scytalopus superciliaris
TTTTTTTTTTTTTTTTTTTTTACGATTCCGAGCTTCGCTGTCGGTAGAGCTTTCCCCCCCAGCCACCTCTGCAGTTTGGTGGGTGCTGGCGGGATTGTACGACGAGGTTTTTTTGGGTGAATTCGTATTGGATTAATGCATGGAGCTCTTCATTCAACTTCTTCTCAAGTGTCAAAAAATGAGGCTATGAACCGATGTGTTTCAATATGGAGAGATTTCCAAGTTCCTAATTCTTGGGGGTGGAGGAAAGAGTGCCATTGGAGAGTGGCTTTTGTTTTCGATTGGTGAACAAATATCATCACATTTCAGTCACGTGCTGTAATATTCTTTGTTCAGCTATCAAAGTATGATATCTGCTACACCTGTTTCCACTTTTTAATTGTAAGTAACGGTGATTGCCTGCAGATCTTATAATTGTGGATAGAAGTGCCTCCCCCTTTTCTCACCCTCCTACCCCCTTTGGATATTTGTTTGGGCCCAAGCGCTGAGCTTGACAATGAACTTTTGTTCGCAGTGGAGACTGCATGTAAAAAGGTCCCACTGGGGCTAATAACTTGGTGTGTCACGAGAAAGTTGTGTACTGTGATGTACGGTAGGTCTGAGCGTGGAGAAATCAGGTGGGGATGTGCGCTCTGTAATGGCAGGGCTCCAGGAAGGGGTAGGCTGCTTTGGGCCAGGGAAATTTTCTTGTGCTGTTGCGTGTTATCGGGCTAAAGGGTGGATTGTGCTGTACACCCAGATAGATAGATAGATGCATCTTTTTTACTTAGCTGTAGATTTTCCAGTATCAGAAATAAGAAGGATTTTGGCTGGCTGTTTACTTTTTTTTCCTCCATTGTGCTCACTTCTAACAATGAAGACACCTGCTCAGTTTCAGTTTTGTAAGTCGACTTCCTCTGGCTTTCCTGTGCTTTCCGGGAGTTAGTTGGTGAGGCTGGATCTTCTATATAGTAGGGGAATTTTTAACTTTGATGAAGACAGGCTTATTTTGGGGCTTAATTTGTGAAGAAAATAACATGCTTTTCAAAGCCTTGGGGGGAAAAAAAGCGCAACCCTTAAAAATCTAAAATTCATTATTTCTACCTGGTTAACCTGTAATGCTAAAACTTACATTAAGCTTGTTAGTGACTGTGTATGACATAACTTTATAGTTTATATTAAATAGTGACATTAAATTACTACTAAGAACAGGATCTTAAAAAAAGAAACAAGCAAATATGCATAGCTACTTGTATTAGTTAAAGAAGCTAATTACCACACTTTAGTAGAAAGATGACAGGCTTTGGGAATTTTTTTTATATCTGTGCATGCTTCATGGTAGCTAAATAAAGCTGCTTCTTTGGGGGCATTTTTTTATTATTGTTTTCTAGAAAGGAATTCTGTAGCTCAATTAATGAAACTTTAAAGCTGTATTTAAAAAAAGATGTGATTCTTGTGTGTTTTTAAGCCTTTCAACTTTACTGTGGTAGAGAAATTAGATTATTTTATGCTAGTTACATCAGCTAGGCGTTTGAGCTCATACAGAGGGATTATGAAGCAACCTCTGTCCACTGATTTCATGTTGCATAGTAGCATGTGTTGAGTACCTCTTCAAGATCTTGAGGATCCTGTTGTCCAGCAGAAGGTAGGTGCTGGCTCACTGAAAGTACTTGCCACTTGTCAGCTGTGTCATATCCCTGCTTTTTAGCCATCCTGACCTGTTCGACAAGTAACTTGGAGTGGAACCCATTGTGGGTTTTGGTGATTTTTCATTCAACTAGCAAAGCTAATGTGTATAATTCAAAATGTTGTGTTGAGGAGTATTTTGTTATTAAGAATTATTTTACTGTTAGTTGTTGTAAGATTTCTACCTGAGAGCTTTTAATCTTTGCTCTTCTCTATGTGCTTCTGAACTGGATTTGTTGTGAATTGGAAAGAAGGCATTTGAAAGTAGTTTTCTTCCTTTAGGGAATGAAAATAAAAAAACTTTCCCTCAAAGAAAAGTAGAAAATTGAAACTTACAGTACTCAGAAAAAAATGCTGTTGTGTTTTCCAGCTTCAACAGCGAGATCTCAGCCTTGAGTTTAGGTTTTGTAAAGATCTTTCTCCACCCTAGGCCATTCAGCTTCAGTTGTGTTTCAAGTATTGGGCTTGAATAGTTCTTACTCCAACTTTACGTCCCTGTCTTTTTTTTTNTTGAACTTAAAAATTACAGAGTGGATCTGTACAAAGGAGAGAATATTCATGCTTTTTTAAATAAAATGTGTTTTTTTGACTCCTTAGAAAGAGGTAAAATTCCACATGCAGTTGGAAAGCTTTGATAGGGAGCCTGGCTATCACTTGGGTTGCTTGTGCAGTTTGTTTATAATGAGCACATCACAGCTGTTCAATTTCTTTATGCTTATTCTCAGAGCCATGAAGAACTTTATTTGGTCAAATTAATTGATACTACTGGAAATTGTTTACAAGGGAGATTTCTCTTTCATTTTAGTCCAGTTTGAAGGAACCTTGATAGACTGTCTTATTTCATGTTATTGGCATTTTGTGTGGATACCAGAAACACAAGATGAATGTCATGTGAGAAGCACATGTTGGTGACTTAACCTTTTTTTACTATTGTTTAGGGTTTGTTGATTTTACTTGTTTAAAATCCTCCAGGAAGAACTTCATAGTTGTGATAGGGCTTTACTTTTCAGAGGGCATCACATGGGGATGTGAGCTGTAAAGCCTCTCCTTCAGGAGAGCCTACTTGTGTAGAAGGAGCAGTGCTAAAAACCTATTATTAAGCTTCTGATAGTATTTCTTCACTGTCCCCTTCACCCTTTATGCTCACAACTGTGCAGTCACATGTGTAGCTGTATACTAGAAGTGTAAGACTCTACAAAAGGCCTGGCTCCTGTATGTTCGTGAATTGCCCTTGTTCAATTACTCTGTGCCAGAAAGCAGCTCACATCCTGTTTGATGTATTTTAACAGCACAAAGGTTATTTAGGAACAAACCATATACTGGAAAGGTGGGGCAGAGCACAGAAGAGTTTTGAGATGTCTGCTGAATGCAAGGGGCTAGATACTTTCTTCTGTACCCTGTAAATAGAAGGTGTAGAAGGATAGTTTTTGTAGGTATCTTACATTAATATTTCATGTTCACTATAGCACAAAGCCTGTGTCTGCCTTGTGCTGGAGGTAGAAATATGCATTATGCAGGCAAAAAAGAATTTTATTTACATTTCATTGGGAGGAACTTTGTATTTTCTTATTTTAATTTCTTTTTTTTTTTTTTTTTTTTTGCAAACACAGTTTCATTATTTTCAAACACAGGCTCAATAAAAAAAAAAAAAAAGAAAAAAAGACACCCCCCCGGTGTTTCTTTTGTAAGTCTTAAATAATTTACAGGTCTGCACGGTACCAAAAAGGTTTAATTTTAAGTTTGAGTCTACTTTTGTTATGTCAAAACATTACAAAAGCAAAGTGACAAGCATAGATCATAGAATGGCTGTAAAATGTATAGAAATCAAGAGTTTTTAAAATGTACTTAGTGATGAGGAAAGGTGCACTCACATAGCAGTCAGACTTTGCAGTTAGAATCATCTGTTCCTGAAATAATTTTTATAGCTGTAGAAAGTTCTGGCAGGTCCCTTCCTTTGGTCTGAGAGGGTTGCCCTGTCTACTGTCCTAACAAAGCCCCAACTTTACCACAGTGTCTTCTGTTTTAATACTTGGATCATCCCAGACTTTTAAGGAAAATTACTAATTGACGTAGGCCTCTCTGCAGCATTTATTTTCTAATTTACTCTTTACATAATTTTTATATATCTAATGGAATTATCAAGTACCCCATGCCTTAAAAGCTCTTTGCCTAGAAGTTTGACCTATTATTTGTTCCCTCTTGCCTGAGTTTTCTTGTTCACTGTCAATACAAGTACTCACTCTTTGATTAGAAGAGACTGGATGCTCAAATCATGTTTTAAAAAAACTCACACCAGAAAACAAATGCACAGCCCCGGCCTACCCGCTAGATCCCCGGCCCTAGCCTAATGTTTGTTGTTACTGGTGGGAATGCGTTTATAAGTGGTACATAAAGGACAGAGGCTCTGCTTCATCTGATCTCAGTTCTAGGCCATGCTCACACAGCTTCTATGCTTTTTAATGTCTCATTTATTAAAATGTTTATTTTCTGATGCTGCCCTTCCAGCTGACAGTACTGCACTTCTAGGACAAAGGAGAAAGTTTGCTTGGTACAGAAGTTGTGTTCTCTGCCTCTGAAGTGAAGGACTACCTTTGCATGTGTAATTAGAAATAGGTTTTGAAAATGTAGCTGGTGTGTTTCTTGAATTGCTGTATGGATATGTGAATGGTTAAAAAAAAACAAGGGCAGATTTGAGCCTGTGACTCTTAAGATGGCCTGTGCCTGGACTCGGTCTCAAGGCATGCGAGGGAACTCTAACAGAACAGCCAAGCTTTTGGTGCTTTGGTTTCCTTGTTTCTGCCTGTGAAATACAAGCTGTCAGTAGCAAAGGGAGAAGGAACATTGATTCCTGCCCTTGTTCCTCTTCAACACTGCAGATTCAAGCATTTTTAACTATGTGGATCCCAAAGGCAGTGTAGTTGCAAACAGTTAATTGAAGAGATCAAGTGGTACCCTGTTGAAGCTTGAAATTGTTTTAACAAAACTTCTGAGTAATCGCAATAATTATTTTCTGATAAGCTGGCTGATAGTAACTATGGCAACAGCTGTCTTTGGCCTATGGACAGCATTGCTGTATTGACAAAACCTTTAGATGCTCCTGAGGCCTCTTGCCTCAGCAGGGAAGAGCATCAGGATGACTTTCAGGTGACTGAAGCATCACTGTTTCTTTCTGTTGTGGTGGGATGCTGTTCTTTCTCTTGGCCCAGCCTTTTCCTTTTGCATGGTCTTTTTCTTTTCCGTCTTTTTGCAGGTGCTGCCTGCTAGCCTGGAAATGCTGCAAAGACCGTCTTGTACTGCAAGGACTGGGGAAGCATATAAGTACTTAGATGATATTATATATGCATATTATTGTTTTTTAATCATAGTAATTCAGAGCTCAGGGAAATGGGAGGGGAAAAGAAAGGAGGACTTACTCATTTTGTTCCCTGGTTGTTTCCTTCCTGGATGAAAACCTTCTTAGAACAGACTGGTAGGGGGAGCTGCCTTTCCCTTTACTGAAGTACAGTGTATTCCTCTCTGAGGCCTACGCTGAGACACAGCTATTTAATTTTCAGCTAAGCGCTGCTTTTTCTCAGAAGAGAGGCAAGCCCCTACTTCAGCACGTTGTAGAAATGGAGGAAGAGAGCAATTTGTTTCCAGATTACTAAATTCTGGACAGGGAGAATATGCTCCTCACCAAATGTACTTTTCCTATTGGTATTCAGAAGAGTATGTTTAAATGTTATTAAGTGTAACGGTCTTGGGAGAAAAAAACCCCATAAATTCTTATTGCACTTCAGTAAAAGATGTTAGAAAGCTATGGCCCATTCTGTATGTTTGAAAGTAGCCGAACTGCTAATTATTCTCTGGGGACTGTTGGTTAGCTGATGCTTATTTTTGCTGAAATCTTTAGCCTCTTAACTTCAGCATAGGAGAACTGGTTATCAATCCAGCTTACCTGGATGGTAGCAGTGGTGCCCCTGTATGCTGTGTTTGCGTTGTTTGCAGGCCTCTGGAAGTGTGCAATATGGCCTACATCTGGTCTCATCTTCAGCAGGAATGTGCCTTGTGGAAACTACAGGCCCCAGTGTGCAGTGCTGTGTTTTTAATCAGAATGGCCTGCCTGGATTGTGATGTGCTGAGGCATCCTGGGACCCGTAGTTTTCATGAGCAGAAATTGGAGATTTGGAGTGAAGACTGAAAGAAGCTACAATGTTCTACAAACCCAGTGCCCGATACCATATGCAGTTCCTGTTGGTCAGCTTAAACCTGTGCAGCAGTCAGGTATTTTTATTTACAGGTCAAAGACAGTTTATAGTTGCGTAGTACGTTTAGGGAAGAGCAGTCAATGTAAGAAGTCCTCCAACTGCTTATGTGTTTTTGTACAAAGACTATATTAATAATTGCAGTTTTGTCTGTGATTGCAAGTATCTTGTTTGATATTCTGGGAATTTTTTATCTTTCAAAGCAATGCTATGGATGGAAACATTAGTCAGAAGATTTCTGTTACTGGCAATATGGCAGCCATGTTCTTCTTTCCAGCTGCTGCCTAACTGTTGCAATGGGTTTCTGTCAGAGTGAAAGGGAATTTAGACAGCATTTTTACCTGCCAAGATCTTGCTTCTCTGCTGTGTTTCTTGAGAGCAAGTGACATAGATGCCTTATGCAACAGAACGGGGGACCCAGTTTGTGTTCTGGCTGTGAGGGCTAGTGACTTCATCGCTGGTTCCCAAGGGGACACGAAGCCTTACACACAGGTACTGGCAGGGGCAACCAGTGGCAGAACACATCTGGCAGTCTTTTTAAGGTGTGTTGGAGTCCTGTCTACTGTGTTTGAACTCGCATCAAAGCAGGTGAAGTGTGTCTGAAGTGGGGGGTAGGAGAATAGTAACTTTTTGGAATGCTTTTGGGTTTTTTATCCATGAGAATTGTGTATTTTCATACCAGATGCTCAGTGGGATTTGCCAAAGTTAACATGGACATAAATTTGATTTCAGTTGTTCAGTCAGTAACAAGTTTAGTATTTGCTATAGTTTCTTGTGCCATGATTTGGATACTACAGTTAATTTTCAAGTGAACAAACACTTAGGTTTGACTGATCCCTGTCAATTTCTTTGTTCTTCAGTTTGTATGAGATAGTAATATAAAATGATTTATATTTAACTGCCAAGTAGTACAAAATAAACATTTTTTGTGTGTTTGGAGGAAGTAACTACAGCTCCAGTCTTGTAAAAAGTCATGTGTATTTTACATGAAGTCCTGCAGGAGTCATAGAGAATAACTGAATGACTGAAAACAGAACCTATATAAGTAGCAGCAGGATTAAGACCTCCAAACTTCTAATGTTTGAAAGTAGCTTCTTTGTAATCACCATAATTAGCTTATATCTAAGTCTGTGTGTCAAAATTCTTCTTTTAGTAAGTGTCCAGAAATTCCAATCGTTATAGATTCAGAGTTCATATTTGCTTCATAGTTGTGCAGAAATCCCCCAAAACCTAAGAAAAAGTTGCTCCCTCTTTCACCTGTGCAGATTATATATATGAGTGATATTTAGGTGGTAATAGTTTCCTTGGGACAGTGAATATATTTTGTCATCACTGATGTATTGAACACACTGTATGTTGTTGACACTTCTGTTTAAGACTGATGAAAAAAGGTAAATCTGTAGGGAGATTCATCTAAAACTTTACATATGCTGTAATTGTAATAGACTTTGTAAACAATTAGTAATACAGTTTTCTTGAAGTGTTCCCAGCCACTTCACAGCCCATGTGGCACAAATTGCTGACAGGACACACTGTTAGCTGAAATAGTTACTATTAGTATCTTGACATGATTAGAAAGGGTGTCATTGTTGCTGTGCAAGGATGAAATTTCCTTTCATTGGCTGATTAGGCCTACACAACAGGCAGGAGAAGAAACCAAGATAAATCTGTATGTAGTGGAAAGATGATGTATCTTGTCCTTCAAGGACACTCTACCCTCTGTAGAGAGCCTGCGATAGTGCCCTTTGTAAATGTGGATGTATCAGGGTGTTGTAGATGAGGGACATGGGTAATAGGGATGTACAAAAGGATTTGATGCATAGTTGTAAAGAAAAACTTTTCTATAGGTACTTCTTATCTCTTGAGAGCAAATCTGTCCTGATCTGGGAAGAAATCCTGGCCCCACTCAAGCTGATGGGAAACTTCACAGTTGAATTAAAAATACTAGGATTTCATTCTTTTCCCCCAAATTATAGTTTTAAGTGGATTTTGCAGGGCTGAAGCACTGCAAAATGTGAGAATCTGGTGCCTGTTTAAGATGCTGCTGCTGACTCTTGGGGGATCTCACACTAGGTACTTTGGCTCCTAATGTCTTTGCTATTCCTTTAAAAAGTGGCTAATATTGAGCTCTTGTAATGCTTTGTAAGAACTTGGAATCTATTTATTCAGGGCTTTTGCTTAATTTGCTAACACAACAAAATTTTTCATGAAAGCCAGAAATCAGCCCTTGATGTGTCCAAGAAGTACTTTTTGTCTCTATTCCTCCTTCCAGTGTGACAAAAATGCCCCAGTTAAGATGTTTGGTCTGAAATTTGAATAACCTGGCTTGTGATGGATTAAAAAAAAAATAAATCCCAAAACAAACAATCAAAAACACAATAAAAATCCAACTCCCTGCCCCCCACTAACAAACCTTTTTTATAACTCTATAGAAGGTCTACAATGGCCTATATTACTAATAATGAAGCTTTTTGCTAATTTGCATCTAGCTGGAGCTCCAGATACCATTTCACTGCTGCTTAGCTTGCAGTAATTGTCTCTGATAAGCATCGTTATCATGTAAATCTATTGTTGTGTGTAGCATGAATTTGCTGTATTAAGGATGCTCTTGTCAGTGACCCCAGCCAGAAAGGATGTGGCTACCTGAGCTTCCCTTTTTACCCTTTCAGACAGTGTATGCCGGTCAGAAATAAACCAGAAAGCACTAGCAAGGTTTGCACTATTTCTGAATGCCAGGTACCTGTCCTTGAGTCAACAGGAGTTCTTTTCCCAAGGAGAAATCCCACTACACCAAACCCTTATTTTACGTTCTTAGAGAATCCTGCTGAAGTCAATGAATTTGTCACCATGAAACTTGTTTCAGAATCAGAGACTTAGTTTCTGTTTTCCACCTGCATTTTGGCATCTTTCACCTGATCTACTTTTTCTTTGAATGTTGTGCTCTAAACTAAACATGGAAATCTCCTCCCTTCCCGTAATTTTCCTCCCCGTGTGTTATCTTAAAACTTATATTGTCTTCTCCCACCTTACCTCATGCAAGAATTATATTTGGATGCCTGGCTGTTGATGCAAAACTCTAATAGACTGTGTAGTGTTTGATCTAATCTTTTTCCCTGTGGGGATGAGCTGTGGTTTTTGGAGTCAAAACCTGGTGGGGGCCACCTGTTAGGTGCACGTGTGCAGGGGTAGTGAGCTGCTGTGGTAACAGTATCTTCTCAGCTGTGGAGTTGGTTGGGTCAGCCTAGGTCAGTGAGGGTGGGAATATTGGACCTCAAGTTGTTTTGCACTGGCATTGTCATTGCTACAAAATTGCATGAGCAAAAATAATTGAGCTTAGGTTTGCTCCTTCCTGAAGGAAGATAAAAATGAACAGTTCTTCACCATTTGGGACCTTCTTTCTGGCTTTTCTAACTTAATCTATACTTCTGTGCCCATGGTTGTTTTTGTTAAAAAATACTGGTTTGTCCTTAGCTAAATTTATAATTAATATATCAAATGATTTCATCATAATGTATATAGGCTGTCATACTCTAAGGCTTTTGGAAACTGAATCTAAGGAAGGGCATGAGTATCTGTTAAATCCGTGTTTGTGTGTAGAAAGTACCATGTATTAGACATGTCTCTACTTTTCTCTCAGCCTTTCCAGAAACTCCTGTAGTTTCTTCAGAAACTCTTGCATAAATTGGGATATGGAGTTAAATACTATCTGCATGGTTTTTTAACATAATTTTTTCCACATGCACAAGATGCATTTTAATCCTTCAGCTATGCAACCTCTTTGGTATTCCAGTAGCCAGTAAGACTCATATCTTGGGAATCAGAAGTTGTATTAGAAGGGACTTAAAATCACACAGTAAACTTGCGTGTATGTTTCTGATCTTTGAGACTTCCCTCTGCTCCCTCTCCCTTGGATAATAACTAGTTTAAATTGATAGGAGCTAGGATTTTTCTCAAAGACTTTTCAAAAGTGAAAAAAAGGCATCCTTGGAATGGCAAGGAAAGGAATATGTAAGAACAATGTAATGAGAGGAGTGTGTGAGAATTTGTGTATGTGTGTGTTTAGAGAGATGTATTTAAACATCTTTTCTAGTACAACAGTAAGATCATTAAAATCTGTGCATTTTATACAACAGAATTTGTTCAAAGAGCAACTTTGCAAAGCAGTTTCCTCAGTGATGGGCACTATGCTGATGCCACTGTAGTGCCAGTGTTGGTCTTGATACTGTGGTGGCATACGCAGTACTAGTTTACTGCTCCACACTGTTTTGTCCCCTCTTAGTCTCTGCTGTTGTGGTAAGCCTTCTTGCCATGTGGTGGCTGTCTCCATCTCCTGGGACAGTGTTGGAGTGTGTCTGTTAGGTACATGGAATCAGTGGGTCCCAGGAGAGCAGGTGAAGGTTGTGGTGGTGTTGAGTGTGAGGGGATGTGAAGGAGTGTCCCTCAGCAGCATGTTATCACTTTGTCCTCTGGGTGAAGCACCCTGGGGATAGATCTGGACTCCTTGGGAATAGAAGTAATTGACTGCCACAAGCAGCCTTCTTCTAACTGCCAATCCTTTTGTTTAGAAAGCACAGTCATACCATGCTCCATGATACCCTTTCGCTCTCTGTCACCACTGTGAAGGTTGAAAATGATATGCCTTTCAGCTGTTTATAGTAGCCACGAAAATTAAGTAAACCTACAGTTTATTATTCCAGCTTTAAGTAAACAGTTAAAAATCCATGACAATCAGTGTGAGTAAAACTGGTTTGGACACTTTGTTCTTCTTGTAGTTGAAGTCTACTTTCATTGTACAGCAATCTTGCACTTTTCTTCCATTAAACACTAGTTGTATGCTTATGTGATTCCGTGTTAGATTGGCCCAGTTAGATTGGCCCAGTGATTCAGTGTTATATTTATAATATAGTGTGTAAATCTTTTTACTTGTATTGAATAATCATGGTTTTGAGAAGAAAGGAACTTCTATTAAGTGTATGGTTACTTGAATTCTTCCTTTCAGATTAGTGACTACCATCAGTACTCCCACACTGAGTGTGACTACCCCAGCTACAAATACCATTCTCCAGATGCTACAGTTCCCATTTGTGTACTTTTGAGTAGAAGGAAGGCAAAAAAAGGCTTAGGAGTAAGAAGGGAGAATATAATAAAAGGGGAAGGAAAAACATATTTTGAGGTTGGTACCTGTGCCTGTATATTTACAAGGACTAGCAAGAGTGCTAGCTGACTGGTATGGAGGGGAAGGAAGATCAGCGCACATCAGTGTAATAATTTTGGAGTGCTTCCTGTTGACTTGTTAATACAGCATGGAATTTGGCCCAGGCAGTCTCCTGTTGTGAATCAGCATAGTTTATTCATTTGAGTATAGGTGTGCCTGTTATTATTTGAGAATCTGCTTCACTTGAAAGATAACAGGTTGGTCTGTTAAGCAGTGTTATTCCCATGTTTCAGGTGAGAAACTGAGGCAGAGAGAAAAATAGATTTATTCTGCATTGCAATAAATTTATTGAAGACTTTAAGCTAGGAACAGAGGCCTTCACTTGTGTGTTTAATCCAGTAAATTGTCTGCTTCATGTTGTGATTGTTGCTATGTTGTAAACAAAGGTGAGCCTAAAATGATTTACTGATTTAAGTATGAGTGGTGTACAAATAAGTAGAGCTTGTCCCAAAGGAGGTGAGATTCTTGTAAAGCTGGTTGTACAAAATAAATAGGGTACTGTTTTGGTTTTTAAGTTTTGGGTATTTTGTATTTTAGGTTACCTTGGGTTGAAAGAAAAGTAAAGGCTTGAATGGGGATGGGAGACCTTCTGATGCATAGAGGAGAGAATGATTAATAAATGTGAAGTTGAAATCCTGTGAAATCTGAGTTGCTTAGGTGAACACTGGTGCCAAGAATCAGTCCTGAGTTAAGTTCTGCGGAACCTGAAAACATATAGAAGAAAGATGGTGGTGGTTGTTGCTGTTGAAATTGGTTTTGTCTCCCTTTCTAACTCCATTGCATTATACTACAATTAATGCAAGGAATTGCATGTTAACATGTAGACATGGTTGTTTTTACAGATACTGTTACATGGGCACATCCCGAATGTATCCAGAAGGTCAAAGTTTGTGCTTTCATTTATCAAACTGAAACATCTCCAGAATGCATTTTGTCTATGACCCCGATGTGAATGAGATTCCAGTAACTTTATTGAATACCATCACTGTTTCTGTGTCACATTTTCTGAGTCTGGTACAAAGGACTTTACATACCTAGTTGTGTGGAATGGTTCAGTGCACAGCAAAAGTAACATTGAGGAACTACTGTATTTGGTGCTGATGTCTTAACCACTTGTTAAAACTATTTTGTGTACAACTTGTGTGAGTGGAATTATTCAGTCCTCTCAAGTGACTACTGCTCAGGGACAGGTATCTTATTCTGTTAATTTGGAGAAATGCCTTTTCCAAGTGAAAAATCAGTACAGTCTGCAATACTCAAATTTCTGCATCTGTCCCAGCTGGCTGGGTCCAGCATTGCTTCCACTAACTTAGTGCTGCATAATAAGGACACTATATTTCAAGGTAAACATGAAAAGTATGGCTCCCTTTTTCTTATATGCCTAATGGTCTACTGTAAATAGCCCACTAAAACTGTGAGTCTGATAGTTAGATCTCCCTGTGATTTATTCTGTGCATGTCTGTGATTTTAGGCTCCCGGGCTCTGGTGGGACGTTGAATCATGATCTCTTAAATGCATGTCTCTGATTCTGCAATATCTCCGGTTACAGCCCTTAGTGGTACTGCACGTCGTCTCTGCTGGTGTCTTAGAGTATTGGTGGAGCTCAGAAACTTTGACATAGGACCCTCTAATGTTTCTTTAGAAATGTTCATGTTTTGAGGCAGGTTCTGCATAAGCCTGGAGTTGACTTTCTGCAGTAAGCCGGTTTAGTACAGTGTCTTTATTGAAGTGTTTGTATGTTGTGACATCTCAACTCTGTAACTGTGGAGACAGCTTCAAGGCCAAACGAAAGGCAGCTTCAGTAACCACAGCATCTCATACTCTGCAATGTGACTTCTGTGAGGTAGAATTATGGTTTTGATCTTGTCCTGATTTATAGATGAGTGTAATGAAACTTCACAGAGTATCTTCCTGTGTTAACAATTTAGTGATTGGCATGCCTCTCCTGTTCGTGTGCAGTTAGTACTGCATGCATCGCCACTGCTTAATGAAATGTTTGTAAAATAAATCTCAGATGCATTGCTTTGGTGTTGAAGGCCTGAGATCCAAAGAGACAGTGTTGGCTGGCATTGTGTTCCTCAGAGAGAAGACTTCTAATTCTTGTTCTCTGTATTACCAAAGAAAGCAGTTCTCCTTTGTATGCAAGTATCATGGAAATGTAAAGCACACAACTTCATGAGAACTGTATTGCACTGAAAAGGTCAGCCTACATCATCACTAAGACCAATGGCTTGGAATTGCAGGCAAATGGACATAAATCTTGAGACATCCATACAGTTTTCCAGTTCTTTCTCTATCTCCACGCAACCTAATGTGTGAAACGGAAGGAAGATGAACAAAAATCATTGCCTATATTTTGGAATATGTAGGAATCAACTGAATTTTCCTGAATTTAATAGTTGAAGAAGTATCAGCACATATGGAGGAAGAGCAGAAACTCACCTTGAACTTGGGAGGGAGAGCAAGATGATAAGCATTTGTTTTTTACTGTGAGCAAAAGACATGAATGAGATTTGAGAGGAACTGTTTGGAGCTCTTCTATATCTAGCATTAGAATTTGCTTTCAATGAGACATGGGACATTTGAGAAAAAAACTTTCCAAGTTATTCATCAGGAAGATAAATCATATATGTGTGATGGGCTTTACTGGTGGGATGGAGAAGAGCAAAATGTTGCCCCCTTGGCAGAAGCACTGAAGCATGACTGAGCTGACAACACACACATGATTGTATCTTCTTGTGGTTCCTTCAGGGATACCAACAAATTCAACCTGGACCATTGAGCCTATGGCAGCACAGAGTGAGAAAACATCCAGTAAATCTGAAGTTCCCAATTGCAAATAAGAGTGCCAATTGACACTCAAGAACAATTTGAATTGTTAGTTTGTAGTGCTATTTGTTGCTGGTGTAGTTTGCTCAAATGATCCTTAGGATGACATGGGCATTATATTGCTGTTTTCTTTCAGCAGGACCAATTTCAATGCTATTACTGGTCTAGATGATAAGTCCCCCTCCTAAAACAAAATGAAAGAACTCCAAACCAACCTCTCTGATTCTGTAAGGAGAGGGTTATTTAAGTAAAAAAATGATACTAGCGCATGTGTGAAATGAAAACAAAAAGTAGCACAGCCTGAAATTCTAATTTTCTTGTGGTTTTGTGTGACTTAAGAGATTTGTCACGTAAACTGGATCGTGGTCAGCTTTCTCACCAGTGTAGCTGAGCAATAATCTCATTGAGGCAATGTCTATATTCATGAAACTGATCACGAAGCTTCTGCTCTTTTTTCCCCCCATATGTTTTTATCCTTGATACTTGCTTTTTCCTGATAAGAATGATAAGCTTATTGGGTATATCTATCTTCATCTTACTGCCTGCAACAATACTGGAGGGTGGTGTATGCTGGACACTTGCTTCATTTTCCAGACCTGTTGTAATTTGGGCTCTAGAAACTGAAACCAGTGTTTCTCACAGACTGAGACCTGCTTGTTTATCCTACATGGCTTTCAGTTTGGCTATCTTCAAAAGCTCATCTGTCAGAAGAGAAGGAAGCTGACAGTGATGAGAAGGCAGACATTCACCAAATTGTTAAGGCAGTGCTTTCTAGCAGGTTTAGCAGTACTTCCTAGCAGAATTCTGTTTGATGTTTGTCCTCGGCCTCAGCTTGAGCTTGTGCGTTTTCTGTGACAGTAGTACTTTTTCAGCTGGGCTTTGCTATTAAAAGGGAGAACATCCAGTATTGCTCCGGGGTCAGATAAGACCCTGATGACTTTGGCAAGTTCAGTTTTCTTGGAGTGGAATCAGAAGTTCATCTACATGTTCCCTTTGAATCCATTGGTTTCCTCTGGTCATCTGGGAGCATGCCAAATTGTTGCCAGTCTTAAATGGGTTTTGGCAGTTTTTTCAACAAACATCCACGCTGCTTTCCAACTTTCTGTGCCTTTCTCAGTTAGGAGAGACTGCTGAATCTCCTTGGGTTCACACTCTTGATTAGCGAGGGGCTTATAGGAAAATTTTTCAGAAGTCCTGGTGGGTTATATAAAAACACCCCCCCACACACACACACACTGTTGAATGCTTGCTTGTGGCTTTATTTCAGAGTTGCATTATATGACAAATAAGCATAAGCAAGTTTGATTTCTACTTCAGAAGTTGCAATTTCTGCTTTTAATATTACATGCTTGAATTGCAGCCTGGTTTATTTACCAGAAAACCAACCTCCAAAACAACCCAGGACATATACCAGCATGGCTGGTCAATGTGATTAAATGTTAGAACCAACATTCTGTGTTGGACCAAATGTCCATCTAATCCAGCATCTTGCCTTTATCAGTGTCTAGCAGCAGCAGCTGACCGAACTGTGTAGGAAATGGGTGAATTCTGTCAGCCACTGAAATATTAACAGAAGATTTCTGACAGTTGTTTAGCTGCTGCCTGGGATGGAAGCTACATTTGGGCTATTGCACTGTGAATAGCAACATCAAACTATTTATAGGTGAATTTGCTGACTTTTTGAACTCATCTCTGTATCTGTGGCTTGCATAGTGTTTCATAGCATCGAGTTACAAACAGTTTTAACTGTGTTTCCTGTATGTGTGGTGGATTGATGCAAGAAAAATGGTTTCATTTGTTTTAAACGTGCTCCCTTAGTTATCGTTCCTCTCTGTGCCTTTTCTAGTTCGGCCCTTTTTGAGGTGGAGCAGCCGGAATTACATTCAATGTGCATCACAGCAGAATGTTCCCAGTTTGTTCTCAGTTCTGTTTCTAATACCTTTTGAGATTTTTCTCTTCTTGCTGCTGAGAGTTGAACTGTTTGCTTGCAGTAATCTTGAAATCTTTTTCGTAAGTAGTCTTGCCTAGTTTCAGCTCATTGTTATGTATTTATAGCTAGGGCTATTTTTTCCCTGTGAGCATATTACTTTGCACTTGTCAACCCAGGACAGTAAAATAAAAAATGAAAATCAGTCATTTGGTGTTATCAGATCCCCTAAACCTCTTTGAAGTTTGCTTTAATTTCAACTATCTGAAATAATGGAAAGCATCACAATGTCTGCAACCTTACTCTTTGCCAGATCAGTTAAAAGTATGTCCACAGACTTTACCCTGATCCTTGTTATGGTTACTTCCCTGCCCTTTGACTACTTAGTGGGGTTTTTATTTTTGGTCTTTTAATATAGTCTTGTGTAGGTCTTCTCATGAATTTTACTCTAAGGTGGTGTGAGGTATACAAATAGTTTTTGTTGCCACATGGTGTATGAGTCTTTTACTGTTCAAGGTCTATGTCTTCTGGCATGCCTTTTCATTTGCTTTGAAGTTGGATGTCCAAAAGTTTCATTTCATTAAGATTGCAATCTTTTATATGAATGCTTAGAAGAGAGTGTTCCTTAGAGATGCGAGGTTTAAGGTTTGTGGGGTTTTTTGGTTTTTTTTTTTTGTTTGTTTTTTAATTCTGATTTAAATGGCCAGTGCTTTGTAATCTTAGTGTCATGAATTATATCACTTTCATGATCTAGGGTGTAGGTAGTGGCATTCCTTGTTTTTTCAGTTCTTTCTTCTTCCAGTTTGTGAAAGTCCCCATCTTGCCTTTTTAACCAAGTCTGTGATGTTTTTATTATGTCCAACTGTGAGTTGATTTTTTATTAGATACCAAAAATCTAATGCTTCTCTTGTTTTGTTATCTTGGTAGGATTTTAATTTATTTTGTTTGATGCTCTGGTTTGAAACTCAAAACTTCTTACTCCCCCCCCCCATGTTGATCTCAATGAGGATTTTTTAGGCAGTTTGACTGTCAGGCAAATGGCACATGTTAACTCTTACAGATTTCCTCTTTGTCTAACTGGTATATCTTAGTTTGATTTTGGGGGGAGTTTGTATTAACTAGTTGAACTTTTAGGAAAGTGGAACAGACACTTTCCAGAGAAAAAGTATTGCTAGAAAATAGTGATTGTTTTGTTTATTATGCTTCTACATGTGAATTTACCTTTCCTTCTCTGTTTTAAGTATTGGTTGGGAGTTAAATAATTAGCCTGACACTGTAATACTTGTGTTTGTTCTTATCATATCTGAGGGGTAGGAAGCAGGACTACAGCAGACACTTATGTTCCAGAAGACTCCTAGCCTGGAGGATGTAAGACCAATGTGCCATGTATGAACATGCCAATGTGACATCCAGACTGTAACTTGACAGAGGATATTCAAATGAACTAGTTCAGAAATTTGCAACACGTGCTCCTGCTGAGTTATCCCCTGTAGGAATGGCATCCTTTACTTCAGCTTTGTTCAGTGAGTACAGATTGTACAAATTTTCAGGTATCTAGGTGGTTTAGATCATTGCTGGGGAAATCAGTCCTCTTTCAACCTCTTGTAATTGCCTTTAGTAATTTGAATTACAATTTTACATTGTTATATTCAGAAGCTCCTACCACCTTGTACTCTTGTGTGGGTGCATACTTGTGATCTTCGCAAGTTGTGGAAAAAATGTTTTTTTAGTAGGTTAGAATTAAGTTGTTGTGGAATTTGAATGGTCTCTAGTGTACTGTGTGACTGCAGCAGGAACTTAATAACTGCAAGAAGTTTAATTCATAAAAGTTAATATTACCTTGACTGCTTGTATAAGAACTTGGATGAAGATTTTGAAAAAGTAAGACTGACAGTTTTTGATGCTCATGAATGAGAAGACTGAATAATGTGTTTTGGTTTTGTAGCTCATGAACCTGAGCTGAAACTTGCTTTGGTTCTTGGTCTCTAATTGGACAAACCGTTGTTTTGTGTATTAGTGAGCTTTATTCAGGCACTTCTAAAAACACACAAAGCCTAAAAATGAGTACTTGCATTGTTATAAACCAGGTATCCTTACTGTGTGTTAGAATTTGGAAGATGAAACTCCTAAAGTGACTTGACAGAGCAATTTGAATGAACTAGTTCAGAAATTGGCAACACATGCTACTGCTGATCCCAGGGTCTGTTCACTAAACAACCATCTTGTCCTCTCCAGAAAAAAAGCATTTGTTAGCATTCTGCACTCTTCCAGGACTGCACCTTGTAGTGTTTATGAAAGGGTGATGTACAAGCTGCTTAACCCATAGAACCCACTTGTGCCAGATATTATGTGTGTGGTGATGCAACTTGAGAAGATAGAAAGGGCTGAAATAATGGAAATTCTTAATGGTTCTCCAATAGGTGATTTGAAAGTCTGCCATTTAGCACAGATTAAAATGGCAATAGGGACTATTACTCAACTAGTGTCTTCCAAGGCATTAAATATCTTATGTTTTAGAATCCTTTAAAATGCTCATGGTTTTGGGAACTTATACCTTCTGGTACCAAGGGTGTATGTTTTCCTGCAGCAGAGGGGACTGACAAGGAAGGGTGTGGTGAGTGGTGTCATCCTTCTTTTCCTTCCTTCTATGGCTGTTGTGTCTTGAAAGACAAGGGACTGAAACAAAACATGTAATTTAGTTGAGCTATATTGTGCAGAATAGAGAGGGGGAAACAGCTGCTCAGGTTTTGAGATCAGAAAGGAGATCTGTAATGGGGAATCGAAAACAGGTCTTTCCAAGGTGCGTATATAAACTTGTTCTCACTTGTCCATCTTTTTTTGTGTAGGCTGTTGTCTAATAATTCTTTAGAACTCCTCTAAATGTTTTATGTAACAAGTGTTGTCAGGGTTTCCATTGCAATAAGCTAGTTAAATCACTGTTTAAATAATTATATATTAAGAAGTTGTATGTACTCTGGATTTTCTAGAAAATCATTTCTTTTTGAGTTTCTTTTTGAATTGTTCTGTGGAACAAAGTAACTCGTGATTTTTTTGGATTTGGTTTTGGTATTTTTTTGTGTGTGGAATTTTATTTTATTTTAAGAAAAAGTATAGTGAAACCATTTTTGCCTCCAGTATTCAGGTAAAGTTTGTATTTCTGTACTTACCTTCAAGTCCTTGTGTTTTTTAAAGGTGAGCTTTTTTATATGTTTGTTTGTTTCTTTATTTACTCGTTTTTTAAAAAATGCAGTATTCTGATGTATATTTGACCTCCAGAATGTTACCCCTTACCGTTTGGCTTGGTGAAGATGAATTTTGAGACTTCATCTATACCTTAGTTCATGCTGTTGTGTTTTCCCAATAGTCTTGTGTCAGTCTGATGAGACTGTGTTCCATCAAGTAGTTTACCCAAATGTCATTCAGGGTAAAGCTATTAGAAAATGTGTTTTTTACCTCAGTGTTACTCCATCTTGCCTGGATGAGAAAGTTCATAAGGTATAGAGACAAAACTCTTTTTTGTCCAGAATCTGTGTTGCAAAGCTACAGGGTAGATTAGAAAACCTAAGAGCAGGAGTAGTTGTCAGAATGGGACTACCCTGGCAGAAAAATCAGATTATTTATGAGAGAACACTTGAGGTACTTGGGCCACTGCTTAATTGCACTGTTATTTAATAGCTTTGTAGGAAAATAAACAGGGAAATAAGGAATTTGGGTTGAAAGAGAGAAATGTTTGAATATTCAACAGTGTTGGACTTGTGTATCTGTTGAGAGAATGGAGTAATCTGAATATTCACAGTGCCCAGCAGGAAGCAGGCAAGAAGAGGGTTTTTTCCCCTTTAGAGGTATGCTGTGAAACAGTGATGCAGCCTGGCAGACTAAGTCCTGGTGCATTCAAGGAACAAAAAACAACAGCCGACAATGGCTCTGAAGCTGCAGGGTAGCTGGTGTAGTAAAGAAGGGAAAAAATTAGGGCCAAATCTTTAACAGTAAATTGTGATGCTGTTGTCTTTTTAAATACAGGCATTAGAGCTAAAGGAAGCAGAGAGAAAAAGCTGATGCTGGAATGATCTGGTAGTTAAATCTAAGGGAAATGGGGTGGACTCCTGCTCCTCTGCAGCAGCACTGTACACAGAGCCTACCTGATTTAGGCCTAGTGACAGTGCGTTGGAGGCCTTGGGAAGGCAGATAGCTCAGCAAGCGTGTTTTCTCAGGGTGACGTACTTGGGAATGTGTACAGCCTGCATGCTAAGTGCGAGTGGCTGGGCTTGACTTTGCTTATAACAGTTCTAAGAATGTAATGAAATCCCTTCTTGCTCACACTTTTATTTTGGGATGAAGAGGGAGAGAAAGGAGCTTTCAAGATTCTGTTTAGTTCAGAGTTTGAAATAAGCATATTTTACCTAATTGTGTTTGCCGTTTTTATTTAGGCTTTGTGTAAAACACATTGATACCTTTGTGCTCTATTATACTTTATCAGTACACAAAACTAGAAACTCATGAAAACCCTAATGGTCTTTATCTAATTAATCTATACACAGGGAATACTGATTGTTAGACAGTCTTAAACTGGTTTTCGTTTTTTTTTTTTTTCTGTGTTCAGGAGAATCGGGAATGCTAAAATGACCACATGGTTTAATGAACTAACAGCTGGTGAAATTGAAATAAGTTTGTCTAAAATATAAGTTAAATTCCAATGTAGAATGAGAATGTTTTTTAGTAAATGTTACTAGGCTGTACTTAGAATGGGTGTTGTAGTCAAGAGCAGAGGAAAATGTGATACCTGCCTGGTAGCAGCAGAGGGTCCTAGCTGCCTTTTATGGAATTCAGAGCACCCAACAGAATCAACAGGAGTCTGAGACTGTTTTATATAGAACTTTGTGAAATTAAATTGGTCAGTATTCTTTCTAGAAAAAACATCACTTCTAGCAGGTGAAAAGCATTACCTTTTTCATCTTGTTCATAACATCTGAAGACAGATTAACAAAAAAAAAAGATTGCTCTTTTGATACTCTTGTTGTGTGAACATCTGTTCACTAATAAATGATTTTCATATTGTCTTCTGGCAATTATTTAGAAGCTAACATATTAAAGCAAGTGATCTGTCGTGTTGTAAAGGCAAGAATTTACGTGTAGTTTCTCATTTCAGGCCATCTTTGCCTTCTGTTAAAACAGAAGCTCTACGTAAGATAAAATGAACTCCTGTATTCTTATAAGTATTTTTCAGTATCATAAAATATAGAACACAAGACTGCATATAATCAGCTAATTTTCAAGTTTATGCTGCTGTACTTTGTATACATTAAATGGTTTATTACATGTGCTAAAATAATTAAAAGAGTCCAGTTTATTGTAAGAACTATCAGACAGAAAGTGTAGACAAGTATCTGTTCCAATATACTGACATGAAAGTTGAGCCATAGCAAAACCAGCATAAACTAGTTTAATTTTATTGTTTAAAGAATGCGTGTGCCATAATGAGGACACACAGAAAATAACAGTGATTTCTGGTCTGCCTGAGTAACAAACAGAACATACAGAATTCAGGTGACTGCCAAACTCAGGTACATCTATTTCTCCAGTTGTTCTGTAGGTCTTCCAGTTTCAAAACAAAAAGGATGTGTCTATGTGACTGTCACTGAAAGCTCACAAGCCAAACTTCTGGCCGAGTGGGGAAAGCAAAAATCACTTCTTGATTATTGCTTTAGTTAAAAAGAATCAAAAAAGTGCTCAATCATGTACCCGGTATAGTCCACTGGAACTAAATGACTGCTGAAGGAAGGAAGAAGGTCTCCCTTCTGCTGCTAGCACAGTGCTTCTACTTCTTAAGCTTGTCCTTGATGTTCCCCTGACCAATCTGTGAATTACTTCAACTTTTTGGGAAGTTGTGATACTCCCTTACCCACCATCGTCTCCAGAAAAATTGAGGACTGCTTGTGGTAGGATTTTACAGCTGGAAGAGAACTTAAAGGAGGGTGCCTTGATCAGATGCATTAGCTGCCTGTGGGAGTGTTCCAGCTGCAGGATAAGTTAAACGAAAGTGAAGAAACTGGAGGTAGAACTATAAACTGAGCAGAACTGGGCTTCACTGAAGTCTCTTGATGTACTGTTAGTCTAATCTTTCCTTGTGCATGCTTGAAAAACTGTTATTTAGCACGTTTCATGAACATGTTGAGACAAGAGCTTTACTTGAAGTACAGCATCTGATTTTGAAAGAGCTTTATAGATACAGAACTATAAAAGATTGCCTGTTGTTGTAAGGTGCCCCACCATATAATCACTTATGATAATTCATCTGTATTTTTAAATGTATGTTTGTTATTACATGTGTACCTGGCTTCTGTCTGATATTTGTGGGAAGGGTAACATCAGTAGAAGCTAATCTCCCTAAATCTGTCACTGGAAATCTTGCTGCTGCTCCTTGTGATTCCTGGCCATTGATATTTTAAACAGAAAATCCTTGTGATTGCAGGGCTTGTAATTTTTCTTCAGTGTAAATGCATGTCACGTTTCTTTGATCAACAAATTACCACATTTTGCTTTTTTATTTCTTAAATTTAAAAGGCATTGTAGAATTGTTTCTGTTTCCTGTATGCAAGTTGTCCTTCATCAGAATGTTTAACGTGGATGTAGTCACTTAACTGATACTCTCTTTAAGTAATTTTCACTATACTTTGTAAGTGTGGAAATAGTGTACAGATAATATTTATTAGCTAGAAGGAAGAACAGGGTCTTTAATCAGAGCCCTGTTGCTCTGAAATATCTTCAGAGAAAAAAAACCAGGCTCTGGGGATTCTGTATAAATGTAACATAACGTATTCTGTAATGCAGAATGACTTTCAAGAATATATGTGTTCATTTTAAATAAATTAGTTCATACATTCACGTTGTATAGTCCTTTAAAAATTCATATTCTTTCAGTTTAGTTCTCTTGGTTGTATAGTCACAATACTTTGCTTTACATCGAAACACTTTAAGAAAACTTTAATTGATCTGCAGTCACTCTGTGCTAACATGAAACCGAAAGCGTGTTTTGCTGGCTTTTGTTTTGGCCTGGCACTTCACTGTTTCCTCTCTAAAGCCTGCAAGAGTGCTTTGAGTCGTATACGCTTCATTTAGCCTGCTTCCACTCTCCAAGACCAGACTCTTTTCCTCTCATATCTACTGAGGTTATGTGTATGTGTGATTGATTTTGTTTGTTTAATATTGTTCCTCATCTTTAATGTTTTGCTCTTTTAACTTTTTTTCCCCCCTCCCCACTCGTTTGGCATTTCCCTCTGCTGGCCGACTGCGGGAACAGCGCTTCTTTCCCTGTGGAAATGGAAGGCCGAGGCAGCCCTTGAATGTCACTGCTGTGTGGTTGAAGTGTTGGCTACTCTTTGAGACCTTTTTTGTCCTCTGAACGTGTTTCGCAGATAGATAAAATTCAAAAAGACAGTCTGTACAAGCAGGGAATGTGCACATACCTAAGGCTCTCCCGGCTGGAAGTGCTGCTGTGCTTGCAGTGATAGTCAGAGGTACCTCTCGTTTTGCATTTCATGCCTGCAGTCTTACAGCACCACCCAGATCATCTCCTTTTGTGCTCTGGGCCTCTTCCCAAAACTCTTAAAGCACTTCTGCCTCACTAATGCATCGTTCCCACAAGCCAATTCTTTCCAAGATAAAGTGGGTTGCTAGAAGGGGGAAAAGGGTTTGGCACTCAAGAAATTTCTCCTCATGTTTAAAAGAATAAAATACGAAGTCAGTGATCCCTCCATTCTTAATGGAATTTGAGGGGGGAAAATTACTTTAATTGGTACTGGGGTAGAGTTTTCTTGATTTTTTTTTTTTCTCTTGTTCCTTGCATCTTCAGTTAGTAAATCAGTTATTAGAATTTATTGTGTGTGTTGTTCTTCCTTGCAACTCCTTCTCCCCTCCTTTTCCCCACGTAGTCCTCTGTCTCTGAAGTATGAAAGGAAGACAGGAACTTCTCAGTGACTGGAATGAGAAATTTACATACCTTAAGAACAGTAGAGATTAATGGACTGATTTAGTTAGATATACTATTAAAAAAATCCAATAAAACACCAATCTTCAAATAGCTTCCCTTTGCTTTTCTTATAAATTTTGAGCCTAAACAGTGGGCTAGTCCAGCTAGGAGGTGACAGCTTTTTCTGTTTTCTATTGATCTTCCTTCTTTTTTTCCCCTCACAACAGTACATATACTTTGTAAATTAGTTGAAAATAATTGAAGAAGAAAAATTCCAATTTTAAGACTGAACAGATTAACTGACATGTTTTTAAATTGATAAACAATGTTTTCTAAAACATAAACAAAACAAAACCCCCAAAGAACCCACATTTCCAGCAATTTTATGGAATGTGGAGTAATGCAGCAAAAAAAATTTAGAAACAAGTACCAAACTGACTTTCACTGATTTATGTCTTTGCATCATTTTCATTTTAATTTTGCAAAGAATTCCCTAGCTCCCTGCTTCAAATATGAAACTTTGCTGTTGCATTGTTAGTAAAGCATAAACTTATAGACATAATTAGGACTACAGGTTCTCTTAGTGTGTGTATAGATTAACAGTCCTCCAAAATAACAAAGTAATTCACTGAAGTAAAAGTTCAGGTCATGCAACTTTTTTATGAGCAAGAATTTAGCCACTCTGCATAGAAGGTGAGTTTGTGTTTTTTCTAAAAACTGATGAATAATAGCTTGTTGAGCAAAGTGAAGCTTAGTGGTGTTCTTTGTATTTCTCTGTCTGCAGTACTAGAATTTCAGAATGCAGCAGTGCTATAAAACATCCTCATGCACTGATTTCTGGGTACAAAAAGGAGGATTTTGCTGCTGGTGATTTTATGAATGTCAGATTAGATGGGGAATACATTGAGGTCTTTATATCAAGTCATGAAGAATTTCTGCCAGACTTACTAATGGTCATAATTTGGAGAGGCTTCTCTGATTCAAGAAATATGCTAAGACTGGGCAAAGAAGAGGTGTTTGTGTGTGGGTAAAAAGTGCAAAGCCACATATCTTGAATCTGCTCAGGTGAGAGAGACAATCCTGAGATTTTAAAACATTTATGCTAACTTTCCACTAGGCCAAATGTGATATATCATTTTGTTGGAGAGTGTTATCTCATCCCCTATCTCACCCCCTAGATGTCAGGATAGACTGTATGCAGGAAGAGTTACTAATGCCCAACAGAGCTGTAGTCATAGGACAAGCAGAGCTGAGAAGGTAATCTTCCTCTGTTTGTGTGTTTGATGCCATGGCAAGTTTTGGCTGATATTTTTAAAATCAGATTGTGCAGTGGTTTTATCTTTACACTAGGGATGGTCCCTTAAACTGTAATGAGTCTTTTAGCTCATTTTCTATGTGTTAAATATAGTACTGCTGCTGCAAATGATGGTGTCACACACTTCTATTTAAACTTGGTTGGAGAGTTTTATAAAGTGTTTCAGAGAAGGTGAAGTAGTCTGTCCCCCAGTGAAATCAGCTTTGGTGTCTAAAACTTCAAATTGTGTTTGTTTCATGGCTAATTGTAACAGCCAAAGGACCTTTGAGGCAGAACTGAAGCTTGCAGTTTGAATCCTGTAAGCTGTCTGCATGCATAAGGAGAAAATCCGGGCTCCTTGATAACTCTTCAGTGAGAGTTACGTACCAGCATTGTGGGGGTAGGGAAAGAGGAAGACAGTGCAGTTGTAAAGGAGTTCTGCAGACGAAAACTGGAAGGCATGGCTGCTACACTGGAGTGTAGTTGAGTCAGTTATCTTGGGCAGTCCTGTTGGTCCCTTTACCACCTGCCTGGCATGTGTTACTGGGGCTGTCTGGGAGTTCTCCCAGCTCCAGCACAACAGGAAGATCAGATTCCGTGCACTGACACATGGAAGGCTTGTTTTTAATCACAGGAACAACAGCACAGGTACTGCTAACGATGGTCATGGAAATATGAGCCTTATAGTAATGTAATTTGAAATACCCCCGTCTGGACTGTGTTTGGTCTTTTCTAAAGACTGCAAAAATCCCCTCCTGTTAAGTTGTTTCATTTCTGACCTGAAAAATCACAGCAAAGTAATTGCTATGACTTGTTTTCCTAGAAGATATTGATAGAGTGCTCTCTCTATATAGGATGTCTTTCAAATATAGGAAGACCTGTTGCTTTGGGGAGTTAACATCTAAAAAGTCCAGAGAAAAAACTTGGAATTCCTTCTGTGTGTGTGTAGTATATTTTGCACAAAAAAATTAAAAATTTAATTAATGCTGTCAAGCAATATTTTGAAATGTGAAAGAATATCAGTCTCATGATTGCCTGTGCACAGTAGTTAGTCCTTTTTTGTCTGAGTTAATGCTGTGCGCTAAGCAAGGCCAAGGTCTTACTGGCAAAAAGTAGAAAATACATAATTAAATATTGTAATGTGATATAAATGTATAAAGTTCCATGGTCTGACAATAAACATGTGCTAGCTTCTAGAGTCAGGAAAAGCACAAAATAAAAATGGCTAAACATGACGTTTAATTTTTCCCTTTTTTTCCAAACAAGTCTCTCGTTACAGTAGCATAAGCTTTATTGTATAACTTAAAAGTAACAGTAAGTTATAACCAGACATCTTAATATACAGATAATTAGCATTTAAATAGTCTTAAACCTTCAGGTGCCGTATGTTAAAATGTTTTCACCACTGTGTGTTCCTCTGATGTCCTCAGGGGCTGCCAAGCCTTAAACATAGGAGTTTTGAGATCTCAATTTTCATAACAGTCCCATGAAGTGAGTAACTTTTCTTCTTATTTGCAAACTTCAACAAAAAGCTTGAAGTTGATCTGAAGAATATTGTTGTTTTGGTAATGGTGGTTTGTTTTTATCTACAGAAGTCATATAGAATTCTTTAAAAGGTTAAGAGCCTTTTTTTGGGGTCTGGGGTGGGCATTACTACTGTCAGTGTATGTATATAACAAACTGTGTTTCCTGCTAGTAATATTAATATTACTATTAGTAGTATTAACATCAGATTCTCAGCAGTCAATCTGGCTAACAAAAATGTATTTCTGAAACTTCGGTGTTTTATTTGGTTAATGGTGATTTTAATTGCTTTTTGTTTTTAGCTTGTGGTAAACATAGGTAAGCATTGCTCAAGTTTTTTGTCAGGTCACAGATTATATGTATATTTTGGGAAGAAGGCAGTGCTCTTAATGTGTCTCCCAGAGCTGGGGTTTAAAAAACACCCAAATATTGTAGAATATCTTGTAATAATCTGAGAGTTATTAGCCTTGCAGACTCCAGCCTTGGACAGTTTACAGCATGTATTTCTAGAACCTTCAAAAGGCTACCTCAGTAAATTTTGTAGCTGAGATTTTGTGATGCATTTCTGCTTGTTGAAGATTTTGTTAAGAATTCCTGCATGATGCTAAACTCTTCAGACTTCCCTATGGATATTAGTAATTGTGAGCTGTCTAATCTTAACTTTCTAATGTGTTTTATTGAGAGAAGAGAGAGGCAGTGTGAGTTTCTGTACGTACTCTTGCTGTGAACAAGAAACAATTTCATTTCATCTACAGAGCAGACTTTCTGGGCTACCTTTTTCATTAGTACTGTTTCCATGTTGGTTCCCAGTATCCACAAATGCAGGGAATTATCAAGAACCAAAACTACAGATTCAGTTGGTCGTATGCTGTTCTCTGCTCTAAAAACATTAAGAACAGTTGAAAACTGAAGTCTTAAGATGCTTGGAGTTACCAATTGTGGGTGTTTGTTCATCGTTCCACTGTCTCAGTTCTCTATCTAAGAAAACTTTCATGTATCAGGCACAAGTTTTCCTGTGGCTCTCATTAATGAAGAAACCAATTATTTGTTGTAGGGCTTAGATGTTGAGTTTAAAAAAACATGCAAACTGAAAGCTCAGAATGAAAAGAAATACTCAACTGGTGCTTTATTCTTTAAGCTTGTCCTCTTTACTAAATGAGTCAGGGATGTCAGTAAAAATACTACACTCGCAGTAGGGCACAATTAAGGTATTTTGTATTGCCAAAGGTTTGACTTTCAAGCATTAACCTGTTCTAAACTCTTAAGAAAAGCCTGTAGTAAATTATGTACAGAAGAGGATGCAAATGCATCTCCATTCCCTGTGTGGGTCCTCTCTAAGTGACTTCTCCAAGGCAACACAGTAATTCACTCAGATAGTCACGTTTAAACTCCTGGTGTTCTTAACTTTGTCCTTGGGAGCCCCTGGGTTCTCAGCCTGAGGTTGCAGCCCTTCAGAGTGGTTAGGTGGAATCTAAAGGTTTGTGACTGCAGCTTTTTTCCAACTTCCTGAAGCTGGGGTCCTTCTATGGAGGCGAGTCTCTACATAGTGGGGGGGAGAAAGGAAGGAAGGAACAGTTGCTGTTATTTTTAAGTGACAGCTGTCTTGTCAGTTTTCATGTACTTGTGCTACAAGTAAATCGGTATTTTTCTTTTCTAAATAAAATTCATACTTCTTTATTCTAAGACTGCATTTGCAGATGTGTAGTACTGACTGTTTTGTTTAGCTTTCCAAAGTCATCTACAGCAGTGAGATTTATTTTTTTTTACTTATTTTTTTATTAATAACATGGACATATAGTTGTAGTTGCTTGTTGAAGAGGGATGGCTAGTGATTGCATAATGAAAGAGCTTAATATGTAGATTTTTGGATCAATTAAATAGCTGATTGATAGTGGGAGGTAGAGGTGACAATGACAATTTTAATATTGAAAAGAAACAATGAGAGTTTGAGAATCATACCTGTCCCTTCAACACCCTCAACAATTAAGGTATTTCAAATTCTGTAGTATCCAGAGTGAATATAACCTCCAAACAATCCATACTGCCAAGTTCATAACCTACCATGTTAGCAGTTGGATATTATTTAAACTAACCTGTAATTGCTCTAAAATGAAGCATCTTTTGTAATATTTTGTTGCTCAAAATCCACAATAAAATTTGAGACTAGGAGACTGACAATACAGCCTCTGCCATCACTAGGCTTCCTGTTTTCTTTTCTGTTCTCAGTGTTCATCAGCACCCAGTTCTGCTGGTTAGTAAAGGGAAACTCTTCCACTTGTGCTGGTCTCCAAGGAGCAAGAGATGATTGTGACTTTTCTACTACTATATCTTTTTATAAGACTGGGGCTTAAACTTCAGCCCTTTGATGACTTGTGCATGGATAAAAACATATCTGCAAAGGTCTTACTAGCTGTGCAGTTGAAGCTTAAAATATGTTAATATTCTAGTATTTTACTAGAAAATTTGGAGTATTTTGGAGGCCTTTTTTTTTTTTTTTT
>VXBX01001573.1:71746-128087 GCA_013400415.1 Scytalopus superciliaris
TTTTTTTTTAGCATCAGGCAAATTAATTGAGCATAGAGTTATAATTTATATTGTAACTATCTTTTTAGAACTCTGACTAATGAGATTTTTATTATTTGTATGAGTATGATATAAGAGGTATTACCTTGCTATGCTTCTAAATATTCTTCCTGTGACCCAGGTAATGTAAGGGGCAGTGTATGTTCTCAGCCTTCACACTTCATGACCTACTGTATTGGCTTAAATGGCTGTTGATTTCAGTTTACATTAGTACTCTGGGATTTGAGCTGTAGTTACTGTGCTGAGGTACCACCTGCTCCACCATCTTTGTCCTGTTGGTATAACCTCTAGCAGAGGTGGTGGGCAAATGTATAAGGTGGATGATCCTGTTGTATTTGGCTGTGGCCAGTGACAGGGCTTGTGATTCATATATTAATAAATGTGATGAAGTGAACGCATTTCCTCCACGAGAGTGGGACACTGCCCTTGCACACAACTAGAAAAACTTTTATCTATAATCTCTTCGTCCCCTAATGGCAGTAATAGTTTGTTTTTTAATTCAGATTGGAATTATAAGTCTCTTTGGTTTTCCCTACTGTGGCAAACAGATTTTCTTTCCAAGTGGTGTTTTATAGTTAGCTTCAGCATTTAAAAAAAACATCAACCCCCCCCAAGAAAAACTGAACAAAAAACCCCTTCCTAAAACACCAACAACCCTTTCCCCTCCAACTTTCCAAATACTTGAATTTCTTTTCCTATTTCAAACTGTAGTTAAAATGTTTATAATTATCTTTTTTTTCTGTTGTTGTTTTCTTTTGTAGGAGGGAGTGGAGAGCTGAAGGGATAACTTACTCAAAACTGGTAAGTACTTCTTCCCAGGGCTAAAATGGCTTACCTAAGAATAGATGATATGAAGAGCTGGCATCCATTTCGGGATAAATTTGATGCTTACTGAAACTGAAATCCTATCTATTCTTGTATTCAGAAATTAAATCTTAAAAAGCAAATGCTACTGATAGAAGCCCCAGTCTTACAAATAAAATCTGTGTAGGACTAATATTTGGGCCCGAGGGTCTCTAAGTACAAAGGACATTTAAATTCATCTACTCAAAAATAATAATGTTAAGGTTTTTTTTCTTCCTGTGTAATGTGAAACCCAGATTTATTTGAAGGGATTTTTGGCACAGAAAGTCTTCTCTCTAAAACTTTAAGTTATTCAGAGACTTTCCATACACACAGAAGACATTAATGGCTTCTGTGTGTGTCCTGCCTTTGTTTATATAATTGTATGTACCTTGTCAGCTGTTTCTGGTGTAGCTTCTAAAAGAGGCATAGTTTAAGTAGCATTGTGATAATTTAGAGATTCTGATGTGGATTATTTTTCATTGAGGTAACAGAGGAGTGTGCATATTTATTGTAGAGCTTAAGTTTCATTCATCTCTGAATATTGAAATAGTCTATAAATGTGTGCTACCCAGTGTAGTGCATTGGGGTACTTATTTGAGTGTGTTTAATTCTTGAAGCAACCACTTAAGAAATAAGTTATTATTGGGAACAAATGAATGCCAGAAAGAAATTGAATGGAGGATGCTGCCTCCAATTGTTGAAATCCATCCAAAAAATTGTGAATCTGCCTCTTGCTCTCAGTGTTCTTTCTGGCTGAAGCTTGGAAGTATGTCTGGATGTACAAGAGGTGCATGTCCTTGTCAGTCGTCTGCTTTCCTTTTGGAAATCACTGGTTCTGACACTGAGTATTTGCATTTTGTCCTTTAAAAACTAAAGAGGTGAAGGATTTTTGCAGACCAGCCCATCCATGCAATTTCACTCATCTACAAGCTTTTTAATTAAAATAATTCCACTGTCATAAGATTAGAGTGGAAAATGCACTATGCTTTATGATTAATTCAGAGACAGTTTTATACCTCTTTGAGTGTGGTATACCTCTTTGAGTGAGGTAGCTTATAATGCCACTGGACTTAAGTTTTTAAATCTTCCCTTTAAGTTTGGTCTAAAAGAATAGGATTTCAAAATCACTGAAGATTTTTGCACTTGAAAAATGTGTAACCACTTACTTATGTAGTTCTGTCCCTCCTTTCAAAGGAAGCATGAGCAGTATTTAAGAAGACACCGTGAGAGATATTTCTAGATGTTATTCTATGTATACCAGAAAAAAAATGCAGTCTGGGTTTTGCTGTATGTAAGGAATGATCACTTTTTTTTTCTTTTTTTAATATTGATTGTTTAACAATGGATCAATGTGTAAGGTACTTATCAGGAATTCTGGACAGGAATAACTTTTGATAGTTATTCTTGCTTGGAAAGGGAAGCTGTAAGTGCATGGTCTGAATGGAAACAACTGTATATATTTCATATTCAGAATTTCGCAACTGAACCAAACTTTTAAATGAAATACAGTTGTTCATCTGTATACCCCTATAAACTTGACTAGGCTAAGCAACCATTTGTCTCTGCAAAGGAGTGTCACTTTTTTCTTAAGCCCCCTAAAAATTAATTTTGAAAAATCTGTCTAGCTGTTCAAGGCATAGTTGCAATTAGCTTGGATTAACTTTTATGTACCATCAATACTTCAGTTTGTATCTGTCAGATTATGTTGTGCATTAATAGTAATTACTCAATCCTTATATGTTTTGGTTTTTTTTACAGAAGTACCATGTCATTTTTGCCATGAACTAGTATTGGACTTTACAGCATGTAGCTGTATTAAAATGATGTATTATGATGTATTAAAATGATGGATATTATTTGTATTCTCAGTTGAGATAACTGTCTCTTCCACTGTTCTGCACTTAACTTTAAAGTTGGCATGTAGTTACAGAGTGATACAAACTGTTCATCGTGTGTGCCTTCTCTTTGTTGAAGACACACTGAGGAAGAAACTATGGCCATAGCTGCCTGTGTCTTTACCCCATGAAAGACTTTGCCTCTGCAGTGGGTTCCAGTTTTCATTAACCAGTCTCCCAGATGGTCTTCTTAAGTGTAGTTTCTTTTGAAACTGCAGTGATAGGGACATAAAGCATGTATCATTGTTCTTGTCAGTGAGTGGAAGTAATAATCTGGGATTCTGTTTTCTCATTACTGTTTGTGGTAATAGGTCAGGGAACTATATGTAATTTCCATGTATCCCTTGATAAAAATTACAATTTTATGGAGTAGTCCTGCAAAGGCAGCTGTTTTTGCTCATCTGTGTCACATGTGGGAGAGGCCCTTGCAGCAGGTCATTTCATGTGTTAGCTAGAAAGTCTGATCAGGCCTTTGTTATTTAAATAAGTAGCTTTAAGCTAACATCAGACAGCACTGACAAAGAATGAGTTTAAATATAATGCTTTTTAAAACTTCTTTATAGTCTTCTCTTTTTGTAACATATTTCTTTTTGAAAGGAGAAATTATTAATTTAAATAAAACACACACTCTCAACCTTTTTATTTTCAGGAGTGCACAAACTTGTCCAGCACTTCAGTTTACTCTACTGAGACAACATTAAATTAAATTTCTTTAACTTATGGGATCACTCTCTTTTTTACAGCCTACATTTGCAATCTAAACTGTCAGTATTCTTTTGAAAATATTGTAGTCTCGTGATGAAGGCCTCTGAGTTGGCAACAATACCTATGCAATAATTGTGAGCAATTTGCAAAAAAAAAAAAATAAAAAATTGGAACAATCTTAACACTGCAGAAGTTCTTTAATTATGGTGTCCGGATAGAAAAGTGACTGAAAGGATTGCTATATCATGTTCTCCAGTGGCTTTTATCTGTATGTATTTATGGAGGTTTTTACATAGGTTCCACTATCATTTGAGCATATGGGAATCTTAATCGTGTTTCAGAAGCTGATAATTTTAATGTATTTCTGAAAAACAATCTCTTGTCCAACTTTCAAGGCTTATAGAAGTATGTCTGATAAAGATTTTCTATGTCAGAGGTTGGGGGGATTAATTTGTTTGTAGTACAAGTGAAACTGGTAAACTCATACTCATGATCTAAAAGAAGAATTCCACGATTAAAAGGATTTTAAAATTAATCATTTTGAAAAAATCTTGTGATGCTTTATATCAATCTTGTTCTCCTTCAGAACAGATTTCAACTGAAATGATTGACTCAGCATAAACTTTAGGCACTAGGTTATTAATATATTATTGTTCTGTCAAACTGTGTGCACACCATCCCATCTATGAACAGCTCTATAGTGTCATGAAAGCATGTTAATGTAGTACATTAAATTTAACAATTTATTGCTGTTTGGGTTGCAGAATTTCAGTCTCCAGAATATGTTTGCATCTACACAGATTTTTAAAACATTCTCGGTACTTAAATTTTCTAATTTAATATGCAACTGCAATAGAATATTGGTAGGAAATAGCTGCCTGCAAACTAAGATAAGGGACAAGTATGTCAACTTTGGAATATGTGGGAAGTAACAAATTTGGCTAAACGACTCCAAGGCAGGCATTTTGTAGAGCCTGTAGATTTCTTGTGTTCAAAAGACTGGCTGTGTTTAGGCTAGAAAGCTGCACTTGAATGTAGTTCACTATTGAATTCCTGCTCTGCTATAATCTCCTTTTTTCAAATTGTCTAACCAAACCAAAACTTTTTTTTTTCTATAGGACTGGTGTTAAAGAGGGAAGGAGAAACTAAAGGCACTGGAATCAACAAGGACACTTCTAGAAAAAGTGGAGAAGGTAGAGAATGGAGCTGCAGACCCTACAGGAGGCTCTGAAAGTGGAAATTCAGGTTCACCAGGTAATTTGTATTCTTTCTTTAGAGTTCCACGTAATAGCAGCATTAGTATTGCTGACAGTATTACTACTAATGGGAGCATTAAGCAGTAGCACTACAACTATAGTAATAATTTTTTTATAAGCTCAAAACTACTTTAGAATTTTCTACTCTGCGTTTTGACCCTACCACCTGTTGTTTTTTAGCAAATGTTAAAAATCTACATATCAGGCTGTGGGTGGGGATTTTTTTAAAAGATTTTGTAGCAGTAATAAAAACATTTTGAAAACTCTGTGTTCAGCAGCCTCTGTCTGGAAGGTTTTTCTAATGTTCTGAAACCAACTGCAGTATTCAGTTGGCAATGGAGGAACTTGAAATGTATATAGTGCTGCATGGCTTCATCTGGTGCTTCTCTTCTGGAGTGTCTTCTACTTTAGTACCTTCTAAACATGTGTATTCTTGATAACCAAAGTGCTGTAGTGCTTAGGCTTGGAAATTTTTATGTTGGGTCTCTTTACTGGTAACCTGTCCAATACTATACAGCAGTAGAGTTGCAGTTTGCCATTCTGTTAAAATGCAACTGAGGAAACAGTAGAAATAATAATAATAATAATACTAGTAAAGCCTAATTTAGCAAATGCAAGGGGACATAGGCCTATTAATTCTTGGAACAAAATTGTTACAGCCATAGACATGGAGTAGCTGCCAACTTGAAATGTTAAATTTATCAATGAGTCCTTTTCTAAACACAGTTCTCCAAGTATTCATGGAGCTCTCCAGGTATCTGAAACTCACAACTATTACACAGTGGATGAAAAAAAAGTATAAACAGTTTAACCCATCATAGGTAATTTGTAAAGTGTTTCCATATTACTTGGTGACTTGTCTAAAAAGTGTTCTTGATAGCCTGTTCAGTACTGGCTGCAATGATGAGCAGATTGCAAGAACTCAAATTGGTGAATTATTAAAATGAAACTGCCTACTTTAACAAAATAAAACTACGACTAGGGAGGAATCATTGAAAAAGCTGAAGATGAATTTCCAGACCTAGAGATGAGTATTTTGCTCTTATCAGAAACTCCCAAGGCCCTTGCATTCAAACAATGAAGTCTTGTTATGGGGGTAAGGAAGTTCAGAAATTACCTATGGCCTTTTGCTGCAGACATAGAAATACCTGAGGTCAGTAAGTAATTTTTTCAAGTATTGTGTAAAGTTACCAGAACACTAGTCATACTTGTGTTTGTATAACAGCGTTTACCTCCTGTGGGTATCTTCATTCTCCTTTAATGCCTAAGCTAACCAAAAATGTTAACACTGTGAATTTTGAGTAATCTTTAGCATCTGTTTATAATGACAATGCTGAACAGGGATGAAGACTGGAAAATATCCAAAAATACTTTTTTTTAACAGCTTAAATTTTGTTGTGACCCTGTTTACTTTAGCTTTGCCCAATCCTCATTAAAATTAATCTCTGAACTGAAATAAACTTCAATTAAATTTGGATTTAGCTGGTGAAACTAGAAGAGTCATTACATCAGGAAGTTGTCTTCTTTTATTCAAGATGCTGTATATTTCTGTAATTAAGGCTAAGAACAAGTATATATTTACAGTGGAAAATAACACTTGCAGCAACATGTTGAGTGCTTCAGTAAACTTTTTATGAACTGTTGTTGTCAAGTGGACACTGACAGAAACTAAACTAGTTTTGGCACCAAAAGAAAAAGAAATCTTCAAATGAAATGCCTGAACTTTCTTGTATAGTTTTGAATTTGTAACCTAAAGAGATAAAATATATCCCTTCTTTTTGCTCAGGAGTTATGGAGCAATGTCTCTTGTCATCTTTTACTGACCTAATATTTCTTTTTCTGAGGAGTCTCTAAAAAAAGCTTGCCAACACTCATACAGCCATGGTTTGTTGTCCCATTGTAAATGGTGGACAGGTGTCTGATGTGTGTACGGAGTTCAGCTTGGTGCTATGGTCAAAGCCTCCTGCTTCCTGGTGGGTGCATTGCTTGTGGCTGCTTACGTGGCTGTACACAGGGATGCTCAGTATGACTGTGGTTTTCTTTGGGGAACAGCTCCGTGTTTCCTGCCTATTCCGTTTCACTTCCAGAACACTGCCTGAAGGTTTCATAATGCTGCTTTGGTGAAGTGTATCTTAAACTACCAGTAAGGACCCAAGGAAGGTGTTTAGTTCTTTAGAAAAAGCTACTTGTTGGTTTTGTTTCTATGTTCGGATAATTCTCCATGAATGACATCTGACCAGATCACTTGCTGTATCAGTGTAATACAATTTGAATGTTCAAACATCTTCCATGTCAAACTATATTGCTTGTCCTGAGACGAAATGTATCTAATCTAAGTAATTCATTCTGCTACCGTGTTGACTTAATTAAGGTTAGTTTGTAGCAGTCTTCTCTACATAGGTTTGATCACAAGAGGTGTTAAAGAAGTTACATTTAGTTATTCTTACAGAAGGGTTGAGTTTCATGGATAATTCCTGGAACTGATGTGGGGAAAGAACCTAAAACATCATTTTGCTTCTCTTATTTCATATCAAAAAGGAGACTGTGCTTTCAAATGTCTAAAATTTAACTTGTGTTTGAGATCATAGCAAAAGATTTTTTTTTCTTATGATTGTGTCATGTAATGCTGTGTGATCCATAAATTTATCAATACCTTATGAACAGTTTACAGTGTTGTCCTATGATTGTGTCTGCGGGAGCACTTTGTATAAAAACTAACAGATTTGTTGCTTATCAGATTCCAATGTGGCAGGAAGCGCCAAGGGAAAATAAGCTAAGTTTGTTCCTGTGATGCTGAATGGCAGCAGGATGAACCAATAACACTCAGTTTAGATAAATGCCAAGTGATGCACTTTGGAAAAACAGGTGCAGTTTTACAGCTGCAGTAGCAGGCTGTGAGCTGGCTGTGAGCACAGGGAGTTCTTGCAGTGCGGAGTACAGGAGTGTTGCATGCAGTTTTAAACTTTGTCTCCAGATGATGGAGACAAACTAGAGAAGTACAGGGAAGAGTGCCAACAATGAACAAAGCAATGGAATTATTTGTGCATGAGGAGACTCTCAATCTGAAGAAGTGATAACTGATAGGGGAATATGTGGTGTGGAAAAAATGTAGGAAGAAGCTGAATAGAGAAGCAGCCATAGGATTTTATAATTTTGAGTTGGAAGAGACCTGTAAGGATCAAGTCCAGCTCCCCTTGACTCAAGTCAACTCTGGTTTTCCGTAATTGTATTAGTCCCTCATGCTTGCATTGTAAGGAGACAGATTTAAAAGAAAAAGGAGGTCATCCTTTTACATAAGAGCCCTTTAGTTTAGCTTGGAAACTTACTGTTACAGAATCTGGAGTGTTTTCCCGAGCTTAAAGAGTAATTAAGGCAGATAAATGAAATTAATGTGTGCTACAAGCTATTAAACCTAAGGCATAATCTTTGAAGACATCAGAGATGTAAATTTTTGAAAGATGGGGAAATAGCATGCTATGCTTGTCCAGCATAAACACTATGCTAAGGCATCTGTGTTTTTTACTAATGGCTGCTACTAGAGAGAAAGTGCAGCAGGTAGACCTGTGGTCTGATGCAAAATTATCTTTCTGTCGGTTTTGTTTGTGGTTGGGTTTTTTTTAGTGCAGTTTTTAGGATGTGAAAGAAAATAAACTTTTAAAGAGAATTAGCTGACAGTCTGAATTCTCTGAATGGTATCAATGCAGGTGGAATAGAGCACGTGTTTTTCTTGCTTGCTTTGTCGTTTTGTTTCTCACTCCTTTTTCTGACTCTGATGAGTAAATGGGAAAGAAAGTAGAGATTTTATGTGGTTCTTTGCATGTGTGGAAGGGACATGATGATGTGATAAATGTGGGTGTAACCAAAAAAGAAACAGGGAATTTTTGGTTTACCTTTTCTCTTCATTCTGGGCTCTGTTTTCCTTTGGTGACTTTTTTCTTGCTTGGCAATAGAGAGCATTCTCCTGCAGCTGCCTAAAGGAAGTGAAGGAGGAAGAATGGTGAATGGTAACAATCTGTCTGCTTTCTCTTGAATGTGGAGGGCATCTCTTCTGCAATGATCTCAATCTCTCTTTGAGGGAGAAAAATGGCAAAGATACTTCTGAATATGGGTCTTCCATCTGGTACCAGCCAAGCCAACACACAGGCGGAGCCATAGTACTTGAAACATTCTGCTCTTGAATATACAAACAGCTTTTGTGCCTGCAGCGGTTATCTGTGATTTGTGTTTCTTGTGACTGCAAGCAAAGAAGGCAGCAGTTCCAGAGGAGACACAACTATTAGATTATCTTACCCAGCTGGCTTAAATTGTCTTTAAAAAGCATCAGTTGTTCAAGAGCTGTTTAGGAGGAGCAGAAGTGATGGCTTAGTACAGTTGTATTGCTATATTAATAAGAATGGGTTTGGAAATTATATAATACTGGACTCCATGCCTTGCTATTGAAATGCCGTAAATTCGGTATTTTGCTTTTGCAAATATTGTTCAAAAATACTGAATGTTAAATTCTTCAAAAAGACCTGTAATGAAACCTTCATTGTATTGTTGCATCTGTTTTCTTTCTAGAAATTGGTTGCCCAAATGAAGCAAGATCCACAGGTAACTATTTATTTTTATATTGGTTTACTCTTAAAAATGCAGGAAATAACAGTGCATGAAGCTTGAGAACTTTAAAATATTTCTTGATCACATTCTTCCTTGCTAACACAGCATTTAGAAGAAAAGTTACAAACAAGTTCTTTTAAACAATGACTTTTGAGTAGTGTAAAACAAAACCAAAACTCTTGCCGTTATGGAGCCTTTTACCTCATATATACCTCATATATATTCTTACTGAATTAAATCAAGTGACTGTTGTGGTCTGTGGTGCAGTTCAAATGTGCAGTAAATTTCTGATTCTATTAGAAGCTGTTCTTTATAAAAGGTGCCATTATTAGAAATAACTTTTTTATTTTTTTGAGTATCAGAAGCTTCACAGTACAAGAAGAGAAAAGATACTCTGTCCAAGAAATTTTGTTCAAATAATGTAGCTTAAGGCTATGTTCAGATTGCCTGTCTTAGTTGTCTTACCAGCACTGTAGCATCCAAAGAGTGGGCACTCGGCCTTGGGGAAGTTTCAGAGCTACTGAGGTTGGGTAACTACTCCTCGCATAGGCAGCCGAAGTCATCCCTTTCCCAAAGGCTGTGTAAGGTGACTGGGTTTCCTTGTACAGCAGTTAAGTACTCTAGTGTGCTGAATGGGGAATTCATGGAGTTCTCAAACCAGTCTGAAATGTTAAGTAGAGAGATAAAGGCAGCTCACTTTGAGGCTTGCTATTAAGTGTTCCCATCCCCATACAATAGTCAATGCCCTGTAATTTTTCTGAATACATATTTTTTCTGAGCTCAGTGAAGTAAGAAGACAGCTTTTAATAACTGTCAAGTAGCTGGACCCCTGATAGGTAGTAGGGTGGTATTGGAAAATCTGTTTTCTAGAACTTCATTATTCTGATGGGATTTGGGTACTTTTACTGTCTGGCAGGTCTGCTATCAATTAAACTGCAGAGCAGTTTGTTTTCAGTTCATATCTGCTGAAAGTGAGATCATGCTGCAAGCAGCCATGCAAAGTTCCTAGAGTCAGGAAGAGTAAACCCAGTGTCTGCTTCCAATACTCTTAATGCATTTTTATCCCACATTATTAAGTGGAATCTAAAAGAAAGGAGGATGACTGGTCAATATCTAGTTTTCCTAGAATTGGAGAAGAGGATCTACAAGCTGAGATTGTAATGCATTTCAGGCTTGAATGGAAGAATATAAAAACAGGGAATATGCCCTGAGCTTGAAGTACCTGTAATGATATTAACCCTTTGTTTTAATTTTTCTGTGTAGTACTGAACCTGCATAATCTAGCGTAAAAAGTTTACAATGTAAACGAGAAAAAAAGTAAGTGGAAAAAGAGTAAAATAAAGGAAAACTGGCTTCTGTGTCATGTTTCTACAGAGCTTCACTGGTTCTAAACTATGGACAGATGCTTTTTTAAATTAAATTTTATTTTTAGTAGGAAAGAAAAAATCCTGGTAAAGATTGCTTTTTATGTGCATCTTTGTAGTGATACGTACAGCTTTCAAATTTTAAGCTTAAGAAAGGGCTGTTGTAAGCAAAGTACTGATATGAATGATGTGGTAAGGCAAATTTAATTGCCTTTGGTACAATCTAAGCATAAACATACATGAAATTAAGACTTAGATGTATTCGTCTTCATTTGATATGTATGTCAATTAAGATTTAATAGGTATGTTTGATGATCTATGCAGTTAAATGCATAGTGTCATTTCATAAGTAGCACAGGTGAGAATGTTTTAGGTAAGATACCATAGCATGCTCTTATATACAGTATGATACTATTGTTCTACATATTAAGAGACATTTCTCATTTAATTTGTAAACTTGATGAAATGTACAAATGTGCTTTATAATGTGATAAGCACTAATGGATGTTTTAATGAAATCTTCATTCCAAACTGAGTTGTCTCTCTGAGTGCTGGAAAGGTCCTCTGATTATTGTTGCACTCAGTGACTTAAGTAAGGCTTTTTTGAGCCTCTTGAATTTTATTGTCTGAACATCCAGAGGTGCTGTATTTGTAATACACTGTACAAAAACAAAACAAAAAACAAACCACCCTCCTGCTACTACTCTATGTTAACAAATGGAATATCTTTCTCACAGATATTTTTTCTTTCTAATCAGAACGCTGATTTGAAGAAACAGCTTCATGAACTTCAAGCCAAAATCACAGCTCTGAGTGAGAAACAGGTAGGGAAACAGATGTATTTTTAACACCATTAAAAATTAATTAAATTCCTTAAAAATTAATTAATTCCTTAATTTTATTGCTTATTTTGTCAGTAATGAAACCAAATAAGGTCAATAGACAACACCTTTGAAGAGGTGAAGCATTTTAGAACATGTGCATAGGCAGAAATATAGTTACATATCAGTGTCACATCTAGATACCTATGTTCATCTGTTCCTAGTTGCATGTGTTCTGTTTTGAGCATTACCTTCCCTAAGAAAATGGGCAGATAGTGATTAACATGTATCTAGAATTTCCGTTTACTAAAAAAATCATAGTATGTTTTAGTAGGGGAACAGGGAATGTAGGCAGGAACATGTAGGTGTAATAAAGAAAATGATTTTTTAATGAGAACACTAGTTCAACAAAAACTGAGGTTTTGCTGTTGTGATAGTGTGCCTCTCTTGAAGATGATTTATTCTCTAAAACCAGCATGAGCCTCTGCATGTGGCTATGTCTCACAGCAAGCCGTTTCAGGATTCTCTGGTAAGCTCTGGATGCCCGTGGTAATTTCAAAATTAGCTTGTCTTGATGCCACAAAGTGTATTGACTGCCCGTTCACATGATGAGGATGGACAGGCAGTGAGACAGCAAGTGGAATGTAAACAAGCAAGTACATCTTACCCAAACTTTTAAACTTGTATTTGTAACTGTTTAAAGTTAATGTTACAGAGTGGTCTATACTAACATGCATTTTAAATTACCCATCACTAGAAATGGAGTTGTATCTTTTCTGCTGAAAATTACAGCTTAAAGGTATTAAAGTGTGTTTGTTCATGGGATGAACATGGGTTAAGTTTCCAAAAGACTTTGAAATACAAGCTTCTGACTTTACTTCTACTGCACAGTGAATACAGTCAATAAGAAGTCACGGTACAGTTTCCTTCTTTGTATTTTTGTGGTTTTGATTATCAGACCAACAATAGTGAACTTCTCTGTGATTGTTCAAGTTTAAAAATTCTGTTACATCTACTGCTGGACTACAGAGCTGCCAGTGTCCCAGATGACAGTGTTGTTAAAGTAGTATGGCTGCTAAAATGCAACAGTCATGGCAAATGTGAGTTCTGGGAAAATAGCCACAACTTCTGAATGCAAAGAAGTGCCTACTGCCTCTTATTTGCAGGAATCTGTTGTACAGATGTCTGTGGCTTAGCAATGTAGAGTTGAGCAGCATCTTAGAGACTACACAACGACCGTTCTTCTGTTCTCACTTTCATTTCTCATTAGGAAAAATAACTATTATCGGTTGTTTTATGGGGAGAATATTATTTAACAATTTAGTTTTCACACAGCATGGAGAAATGTGCGGTTTTGCATCCTAAACAAATGCCTTACATCGTGCAGTGCCTGTCTTAAGAGGGAGTGCAACGTGTTATCTGTCCTCTTGTTTAGAGCCAAGTAGTTTTGATGCCTGATGTCCAGTGAATAAACTGAGAGCCTGACTCCACCGTGGACAGTTATGGGAGGCATAATTATAACTGTTCAACAGGCTTTTAATGAAGTGTGAAAAACTAAAGTTCCAGCCTGTGTGGTATCCATACTTGGAGACAGTGGCATGGAGCTGAGACCCTGGTGTTAGAGAGGCAGAATAATGAAATATTTCTGGCTTCTGTAATGTTATGTCACCCTAATGCACGGGTTTTCTTTGCTCTCTTATTTAATGAAGTTGCCTGAAGGCTTGTGCAAGAACCAAGTCAGCGGTAGGTTAGCTAAAAGCTTTTAGTTGCTTTAGGACTTCTCTCCATTTCTGAAGCATTGTGAGAGTAGTGCAGACACTTGATGCCAGTCGCTGCAGTGATTCATAGTGGCTTAGGTGTCTTGCTGAGAATTAATAATGACAGTTCTGTTCAGAAGTTTGTGAAATTGAGGAGATCTGGCGAAGTACAAAAAGAAAGCAGGTAGGCTGTACAGTGTGTAGGCTTAAACCTAAAGAGATTTGTTGGCTGATGCAGGGTTGAACTGTTACAGCATAAGGTATGTCATATATTCCTATGGGTTTTTTTGAGAATGTCAAAGAGGTGAAAATAAATGCTTTGATTTATTTCACCTGAGAGGCGATGGAGCAGTATACACTGAGTGTGTTGTCTCATGAAAGAAAAAGTGCAAAAAGAGGAAAAACTCAAGATAACTTGCATTTAATGGGCAGTAAGCATTTTCCTTTGCTAGTCTCTACATTGTTACCACAGAGTTCTAATCTATGCTTATGTTTTTTTCTAATCTGAGGGCAACAAAGTGAATTTTGTTTAATGCTCCTCAGCTGTAAATTTGAGAGTTGTAGTTTGGAAACCCTGAATACATTGCTTTTAAAACTGATTTCTTCTTTCTTCCCCCACCCTCAAAAGAAGTCAAGAGTAACTTTTTGCGGAACAGTTGTAATTGCCAAATCTAAGCTTGGGTTGTAAATGTGAATTAATTCTGTTGCTGTGGTGCACTGGATTTTTTTATTATGTTTTCACATAGAAGAAAGTCATAGTCTTATCAGTCTTTCCCTCACTTTTTGTTCTGTGATATTGTCTTCCTTTGATGTTCTGATTTGTAGACTTACTCACAATTACTTATCACTACTCAGCTTTTGACTGGCTTAAAGATACTCTTTACAGTAAAAAACATAAAGAATGTATTTTTTAATTTTTCTCTGAGAAAGTTTACCAGTCTGTACCTTTTTTTACTTGGGGAAGGTGGAGATTGTTGCCAATGATACTAGGGAAAGACTGAGGTAGAGCAGGCCTAGCATAGAGGAGCAGGAGGAATGTAAGCTTGAAGTAGCACTTGTTTTTCTGCCTACTTTCTCCCACAGTTGGTTTAAAAAAACTTAATATGAACTTAGATGTGACTGAGTACATATCATAACAGTACTTATTTTCAGTGACAAAGAAGAGGTCATGTTTATTTGACAAAAGAACTGTAAAGAAAGAAGTGGACATCAAAAAAATGCCTTTTTTTCTTTTGGTAGCAATATCAGGTCAAATACTGAGGAATTTCTGCATGTGTTCTTATCACAGTCATTTGGAAAAGTTTAGGCAATATTCTGTCTTAAATGTGGAAGAAAGCTTACAGGAATAGTATTTTGACTCTATGATAAAAAAGTGATGATAATAATGATAAGCACATACTAAAGAAACTACATGGCTCTTTCCCTGTATTTGAAAATAAAATGGAAATGTCTCTTACTGCTGTTGCAGTAAAACTCACTGAATCTTCAAAAAAAACAGTTTTGGGAAAACTCACTTGTTTTCTATTGCATTTGCACTTGACATGGAAAGAACAAAGTGGGTCCCTTTGTTATTTTGATTTCTGAAGAGCTGTATATATGTTGAAAAAAGTACTCAAAAATAGTTGTTAGCATAGGGATACTTGAGGTTTTATTTTTTCCTAGGTGAAAAACTTTACATACTTTACTGTGAAGAATAGTTGAAATTCTGCAATATAAATAGAAAAAATGCTTACCATAAAAGCAAACTTTTCTCTATTATTATGAATAGGCAAATCTAGTGAATTTTGCTTGTATTTAAAGTCTGCAGCAAACTGAGGTAGATAAGGTTCTTCTAAATCCTGTATGTTCAGAATGAGACTCATTTTAACCTTGCTATTAAATAGCAAGTAATGACAAAGGGGATTTGAGGAAGATTTAGAAAATAGTAGTGTAATTTAGCTATGGTTTTGTATAGTTGAATAAATGTAAACATGTGGTTTAGATTGACAAAGGAAACTTGTTATTGAAGTCTTCAAAAACTGTCAGGAATAGCTTTAAGCATTAATGTTGCTATATTTATTACAGGTACCGTAACTAAGTAATGAAAAGATTGGTAATGTGCATAAATTCATCCTATGAGACTGTTCTTCTTGAACAGTTGTCAGTCATAGTAAAGGTGAATTTTTATGGAGGCTTTTTAAACACATTACCAGAAAATTGTACCTGAAGCATCTTCCATTGTGTTCTGTAAAGAGAAAAAGCAGTGATTTGGTGAGAGAAAAGTAAGTGCAAGAAGGCTGGAGAGCGGGAGTGAAACTGGGTACAGTTCACAGGTAGCAAAGAGCACTTTGAAATGCATGCACATAAGGTAGGCAAGGTATGCCTGTATGTTGCAGACATGCCTCATGAACACCATAAGAACTTCAGGGCTCAAAACCTGGAAATGAATGAAGTCACTTAATTCTCGCTCTTTTCTGGAATTTCGGGTACCTCCTTTCTCCAAGATTCATCATGGGCATATTAAAATGCCAGTTACTCTGTCAGCAATGGACCAAGTGTGCAAATATGCCATATGAACACTTAGTTATTAATAATTTGAGGTTGGTGATACTTAATTTTAGTTCTAGTTGTTTATCTGTAACTGCACATATTATTAAACACTGATCTTTTTAAAGTAAATGGCATGAATTATAAAGATATGCTAATTTCGATGTAACTGCAAGCATCCATTTATGCCAACTGTTTATAAAGCAGTCTTAAAATATATGAAAAACTACTGTTTTTTGTAGATTACTTTCTTAGGTAATTTGGAGTAGTCATTCATATTTCCTGTCAAAAAGATACTAGTCTATCTGGACATGAGAAGGAGTGCCCCCGTGAATTGTCAGACCCCTTTGAACCCTCTGATCAGTGTGAACAGCACTTGTTTAGAAGGTGAAGGTTTGTTTGAGAAATCTGCATAAGCTTACTATTTTAATCTTTGGTATTTATTTAATTTGCATCCAAATTTTGTGTGAAAATGTGAATATAATGACTTCTCATTAAGTTCTCATCTTCTGTATTCTCAAGATATACTGACTGAAGCAAATTTTGAATGTTGCACAGGTGACTGTAGGTAGGCAGAGATCATGCATATCTCCCTGCTGCCTTTTTTGCCCCAAACTCTTGCAAAACTTATGTTATGATCATTTACATATGACTGAAATATTGCTAAGCTGTCTCAGACCTTTTGTAATGCTTAAGTCATGATTAAACACATACTTACATCTAAACTTGGACTTCCCATTCTTGCCTTAAGGTAACTCCACCTAGACTTTTCACTGTTGATTTGTGAACTTAATTTTTGCATATCTAATATACATTAGTACTAGAGTAACTCAATTTGGGAAATACAAGTCACCATTTTATGATATCACAAAAAAAAAGAAAAACTCCTTACACCTCCCCCCTGTTACTCTTCGTTCAGCACTGATTTTCTGGCTCAACTTTTAATTTTTGAGTTCATGCTGTATTTAAGCCAGATTTGGAGGCAGCTGGAGAACTTTTTTAATTGAACCTAGTTGGATACATCTTTGATCTCCATATAAGCCAGGGCATAACTCCAAAATAGCCTGCTCTGCTTGAAAATCAGCATTGTAGGATAGAAAGTGGGCAATTAAACTACAGCGTTTCCTTGAAAATCCCTTACTGATGGTGAGAGTTGGTTATTAGTTGCTCCTGCATGTTTTGACTTGCTGGATAACCTCACACATCAGTAGTTATTTCAAGGCCTACTATTCCCTTTTCCCTTTTATACTGGAAGAAAACAGAAGTGAAGAATTAGATGGTGATGACTGGGATTTAGGTTGTTTTGTATAGCACACTTAAAGGCCTCTTAGTTGGATGCTGGGAAAAGGGATTAAATCTACTAATGAATTTTTATAAGTGAAGACAGATTAAAGTAGTCCATTCGGCTCTGTTCTGCATGCTTCAGTGGAACAACTTCACAGCCACAGAAACACTATTTTGATTTATTCAGAGTGTATCAGGGTTAGAAAAGGAATCAAATCCAGGGATCAGCTTTTCAGAGCCTTATGAATCTTTAGTTGCTATTGGAGTTATTTGGTCCCCAACTCTTCTGAAGTATGTTGAATTTTGGAAGGGAGAAGAGAGAAAGACAGTGTGTCCAATGCTTAGAATACAGACAAAAGCTGGTCTCTGTTGTTTGGTCTCTGTTGCCTTGTGCTTGATTTGAAAATAAGCCACTTCCTGAGATTGTGGGTTTTTTGCGCTATGAGTTACTGACTGTAGTACAGCTATGGACTAAAATACTTTTATTAGTAAATAATGGTACTACACCAAGACCAAGACTGTGTAGACAGCGTTAGGTGGTGTTTTCCAGCATATGGGTCGTGCATTACACCATCACAGTGTGCTGTGGAATTGCTCAGTTCAGTTCCTCATGCACAATTTTGGAAAGGACCAAGATGAATGTGATAATGTATTAAGGTGGTTTAGAGAGATGACACATTAAGGAAGCATGAGAGGGCCAAATGTATGTACACTTGGTAAAAAGTTTATTTTCAGTGTTGACTTTTCTAATTGAATGTTGTCTGCCCTTATTACTTAGTAGCTATGATTTTTTTTCCCCCTCATTATGGATATTGTGATAGGCTCAGGCCTTGAAGGACTTAAAGAGAGAACACACCTACAAAATGAAAGGGTAAGAATGCCCTTCATGGAGTTTGATGAAATCTCTGCGCTTTCTTTTCTGTATTCACACTGTTGTAGGGAGGGAATGCATTCTTCATCCTTAGGAAATGTCGTTCACTGAAATTATAGTCTGGTATACATTTTCTATCCACAGTGTTTTATTTCCTTCAAATATAGGCCAAGTCAATGTGAGTCCACCCATTTCCAGTCATTATACACAGTCACTTCCTTTCACTGTTGTATTTATTTCTAGGTTAACTTTTCAAATACTTGTTTTGACTTTCAGAAACTCTAAAGTGTAGTATCTTTATAGCAACTTTTCCCCTGCTTTTAGATTGCAAATCAGCAGAGACGTCTGACAGGGTGGGTAGGAAGGTAGGTGGTGGCCAGATAAAATGTAGGTTTTCTTGGTGTGGTTTTGTTTTTGTTTTAATTAGGTCTGTTATTCTATGAGCATTTCTTTATTTCCTTCTTTATGCTAAGTTTGTCAAAAGGTGTCCTTTTCAGCTTTCCCCCCTAATTGTAATGTAACAGATAGATTTAGGCAGTGGTGACTCCAGAATTAGGATGGAAATTTTGCTGGAATGAAGTTTGAATTACTGTGGGGATCAGTAGAGTAATGGAGACAGAGTACTTCCCAGAATTCAATTCAATCAATTCAATTCAAACAAGAGAACCTAATTTTTACTGCTCTGTGTTGCCTTTATGAAGGCCCATCTCTCACTCTAGTGACTGTAAAAACATAGATTAGGCTTCAGTTCATTATTTGCTTTTGCTACAGCATTTATGTGATGTGTTCTAAGGAATAGAATTCTTGTTCCATTCTTTCTTTTTTTAATAGTGAGAAATTCTAAGTGTCTTGTTACAGTAGACTTTTGGAAGCTAGCAGGGAGAAAGGCCTTGAGTTATGATGAGCATATCTTCTTTCTCCTGTAAACTCCCTCCAAAGTTAGACAAGGTAAGTTAAAAACAGTTAACTTATTGTAATTCCCTTTCCCCCACCACCACCTTTTCTTTCTCAAGGTATCCTCAGTAAAATAGTGGCAGTATGTCAATAGCAAATGGACACTACTGTGTAAAAGAGTTGAACCCAGGCTGCCCTGTTTTTACTGTTTATAGAAGGCAAAACTTGTTTCCCTTATTTTTCCTTTAAAAAAAACCAGAGAAAAATTACATCAGAACTATAATATGTGATGTGAATCTTTGAGACTTTTGATGCTTTAAAGCTCCCTGATGTCCTGCAGAACAGCAAGTGGCTATCCTTTTATTTTAGACTTCTGAAAATTTGAATATTTGGCAATATTTAAGCCTGTAGAGTCTTGCTCCATATCCATGCACTCCCTTTATAAATTGCTTCATTTTTATTCCACTATGGGCAGCTTTTCAGAGCAGCAGTTTGTCCTTTAGCGTTGTGGCCAGCCCAGAGTGGCGTGGAAGTGCATGATTGTCAGCTTTCTAGCATCAAAGTTCCACACACACCTTTGGGCTGGTAATAAATGCTTCAGTGATCAACTTGGACAAAAAAAATTCTTGGATTCTCCAACTCACTCTAAATTTTGTTATGTATCTCAAGAAACAGAAGTATCCCATTGTCCAAGTAAATATTTTAGGGGAAGCATTTTATAGCATCCTGGCACACTAAGCTCCTAACATTGTCTGCCGTGCAATTAAAAGTATGTGGCCTAAAGGTACTGCTTTCTGTTTGAAACTTGGAAACAGAAACAGCCTTTCAATTTCTAAGGTTTTTTCCAAATGAGAACTACTTACTGGCTGCCATATAAGAACTACTTTCTCAACATCTTGTGTTCTATAATATGCATGAATCCTGCATTTAAAGGCTGGTTTCATAGGTATTTCTTCCATAGAGTGATACTCTTCAGAAACTAGTTATTGGGATGTTTTACTATGTCAATATTATCCACTTCAAAGGAATGAAAATCTCTCTCTGTCCCAAACGTTAGAATTTCTTCTGCTTACCAGACCAGGATTGCTTTTTATATCTTCTGGAGAAAATGTCTCTCTATAGGGGAACTGGTTATCATATAAGTGTAAAATAATTCTACTGATGTTTAGAGAACTGAGTAGTATTCCCTTATTTTGAACTTCTACCATGTCGTTTGGTAACCTATCAAGGTACATTCATTGGGTCTGCTTTTAACAGAGTCATAGAACCATAGAATATGTTCAGTTGGAAGGCATCCATCAGGATCATAGAGACTAAGTCATGGCCCTGCACAGGAGACTCCAAAAATCACACCTGAGAGCTTTGTCTGAACTCTGTCAGGCTTGATGCTGTGACTACTTCCGTTGGGAGCCTGTTCCAGTGCCCAGCCACCCTCATATCCAACCTAAGCATCATCTGACTCAACGTTTTGCAGTTTCCTCAAGTTCTGTCACTGATCATGAGAGACCAGTGCCTGCCTCTCCTCTTCCCCTCATGAGGAAGTTGTAACTGCAGTGAGGTCTTCCCCTCAGTGTCATCTTCTCTGGACTGAACAGACCAAGTGCCCTCAGCCACCAGATCCTTCACCATCCTCATGGCCTTTGGATGCTCTCTAATAGCTTAATGTCCTTATTATATTGTGGTCCTTCAAAAGTTACTGTGCTAAAGGGTTTTGGTGTGCAATATAGTGCTGAAGTGGAGGAGGTGCATTTTAATCAGATACTAGGCTGCTTTTCATAAAGCAAATGAGACTAATTTGTATTTATAACTACAGACAGAAATAATTTGAAAGATTTTGTCTTTAAGTGTAACAGTGTATGTTAATTTCCTTTAAATATTCACTTAGACATGACTATCACAAAACAGATTTGGAGTTTATAACAGTTTTCTTTATGGAGAACTGGTGAGAGACTCAATAATTTCTCTTAAATTACTTTTAAATGCACTGAATTAGTTGTGTACCTTTTGTCTGACAGTTTCAAGAGTCAAGAATGAAGTTTTTGCAAAGGTCTTAATTTTAGAGCAAAATACAGTTGAGTTAAATGAGAAATGCAGATACTACAAATTCGGGTTTGATGTGTTAATGGAAAGATCTTTTGGAGCGCATTTTTAGAGCTATGATAGGTTGTGTCTTTAGGAGCTATTACGAATTTGTAGATCACTTTGGATTCTTGAATATTGTCTACACTCTTGTTCAGAGCTACATGCATTGGGTCAGGCCGTCAGTGACTGTCAATTCAGATTTTAAAATCCAAGAAATCCTATGGCTAGAGTTCAGTAAACATTATTATGAAGCCATTTTAATTTTTGGCCTTGTACCTATTACCCTTCTTAATTTAGTTTTTCTGAAGGCCTTTAAATCTCACTTACATGGGGAACTGTAAAGAGAAAACTTCAAGAACTCACAGAAACTGATGCTTAGAATGCAAACGTCTCTGGGTGCTGGAAGAAGTCAAGCAGTCTCACTAACTTCAGGCAAGCAAAATGGTCTGTTGGGTAAACTACCCTGCCAGCTGGATGGATCTGCAAACAGGATAATTTTTCTCGTGGTCACCAAAAATTGCTAGATGTAGTATTAGTCACAAAACTGAAGTACTTAAAAGAAATGAAATAAATATCCAAATATTTTTAGACGCAGTCATGCGAGCTGGATTTAGCTTACTGATGATCTACAATGCATTTTCCTTGATAAACTAGGCAAAAACACAGCTGATAGTTTTATTGTGTTTGTTTTTCTAGTGAATGCCAAACACATTGTTTCTGTCCTTTGCAGTAGGAAGGTGCATTGTGCTAATATAAAAATTATGTCAGGTTCTGTATCCCTAAACCTTCATTTTTCTTTCAAGAATGCAGGCAGTAATCAAAGTTGAGTAGGACAACCCTGCAGCAGCAGGAGTGTCACTCCATGGGACATTAATACAATATACCTGTTTACTTTTATGGTAATATCACCTTGGACTGCAGTATGGCAGTGATAGGTTTAATTCCATGTGTAATATGCTGGGGTTTGTATTGGAATAGTAAGAGACAGTTACTGTCTTCATGCTCAAGAACAAAGTTTTGCATTGCTTTTACTCTGTTTTTTAGTTTCGAATATAAATAATAGTTTCAAACTAAATTCCTTCAAAAAAGGGATTAGTATTTAATAGGCTTGTACATTCCCCACAATAATCAGGAGTGCTCTGAAAGCACTGACACTACTGCACGGTGCATATGAAGTAATCTGTGCAGCACTTTTTATAAAGTAAAGGGTAAATAAACAGGTTTTGCCCTTTCCTCTTTCTTTATCTTGCATATCTCTTTTTGCTGTATTAAGTGATGTAAACACTTTATTCCATCATTTCATAATGGGCTTTGTCATTTGGCTTTAGCCACATGTAATTATACTGGATGTACATCTCAGAATAATCTTTGTGGGTTCCAAATTATTCAAAAGTTGCTTAAATAATATCGCTGATTATTTGGAACTTTGCAGGTGATAGAATCTCCTTCACCTTCATAGTTCACTTAATTATATCTTTGAATGGTGGCTATTCTGCTAGCTTTTAAATTTCTCTATTCAGGAATGTGGGTTTTAAACAGCATGTGTATTATGGCACTTAGCAGATAGTTAGCTTCCCTTCTGACCTCTCCTGAGTTAGCAGGAGACCCACTTAACTGACACACATACAGTCATTTTGAGCCTTAGCTTTCAAAAATATTTTAGTAGGTCAGGTGTCTCCAAAATTTCATTACATCCTTTATTTGCCTTTAAAATATTAATGAGCAGCTCATGCAATACGCTGATTAAGACTAGAAAATGCTGAGACAAAAAGTTCATTTAACTGTTTATGGTACTACAGTTTTCTCTGAGTTTAGTGACATGTATCAAACCATATTAAATATTCTAATATCTCCTCTGTTGAAGTCTGTTCCTTGAAAAGGCAAGGTTTGACTGATTGGTTACATAATCTCTCATAAACTTCTGTATAAGAGGAGAAATGGGTTGTGGATTAAAAATTTACCCCAGTCTGAGGCATGTGGCAATGATATTTTCTTTCTTGTTTGGTTTTTTTTAGTTACAATTATACCTACAACCCTGAATAGAGTGTTTGTGCTCTCTTGGACTGGCTGGGATAGCCAGTAAATCTGAGAAAGCAGAGGCCTTGTTCCCTGCATTCTCACCTAATATTTTGAAAATTAGTTGTATAAATTTCTATAAAATTAAATTTTCCACTAACAGTGTCTAATAACAGCATCACATTCTAAGACCATGTAGAAATGCTGGATGCTGAAATAATCTTGGGCTCACTTAGTAGAACTCTTCACTGAGTCTTGGTGGCATTACAGCCATGTCAGGCTGTCAGAGGTCATGTCAGATGAATGAAATTAACTTAGAGCAGAATGGGGGCAGGAGTGTGTCTGAACCAAAAGTCAGGAAGGCAGGACTGCAGAAGCCCAGTTAGCAGCCATCTCTGAGAACAAAGTTGGCACTAAGGTTGATGTTGCTACTGGATTGTTTTTTTCTTAAGGGTGAGTTTGGGTGTGGGGTATGTGTACTCGTGTTTGAAGGTTTGGTAGGAGCTTGGCCCGTTCTCAGAGTCTGCCTTTCTGGGACTTGGGGGGAAAGAGGCAGCATTTGTTCCTCTGACTGCAGCTTACTCAAACTTATTGGAGAAGTCACAACATAAAGTGTTTATTCATGCTGAAAGAGAAGAGTTTTGCCTCTGGTGCATGGGTTTGGATTATAAGAACAGTTGCACCCAAAGGCACTTTCAGCTCCTCAGAACAGTTGCAGTCCTGTTTGCCTGTCTGATCTATAGTTGCTCAGTGTGTCCCAGTGTCCATACCTGTTTTAAGGAAAGCTGTCCCACTGTGCCATGTATTTAATGTGTTCCTTCTTGGACTATTCCAATTCACTGGAGATGGAGCCTTTTTATCAGCCCACTTACTATTGTTGGAAGACAGCAAAGAGGAGAAACTTTGGAGAGAAGGAGAGAGGCATCACCTGAAAGGATGATGCAGCTTGTGCACATCCTGTGGTGGTTTGCAACTGAGAAGTGTCCCTGAAGCAGGCGTGTACTTTCAGCGTGCTGGGAAAGATTCAAAGAGAATAGGTAGCAAATGAAGTGTCATAAGAAATAAAAATTGCCTATTATAAAGTTTTAGGTAGTTTAATGTTTGTATTTAAACTGCTTTGGTAAGGAGTCCAATTAAGTTCTGTGGAAAGCAAAGTAATAAGAAAATATCCTTAAGTGTATTTTTTTTCCCCCCACAGTGCATTTGGTTATCTTGCCTGTCTTAAAAATACAGACTGTTTTGAAATCTTTTGTTTTGTAGGACTGAGTGCATTTCCACAAATTATTTAATTGATGTGTGGCATATAATGTATAGAAAGAGTTAATCTCTATGTTGCCCATTATAGAATATAAACATTTCTTTAAGAAGTTTTTATTTTGGCAGCAGGCCTTGGGTAGCTCAGACTAGGGAAGTATCTGCCTTTTATTTTAAAGAAATGCTGAACTTTACTGAAAATACCCCTCAAACACGCTTTTTAAAAAGTGCTATTTTCTTTGCCTTTTCTTAATGGTCCTTGAAAGACCATAAGCAAGTTATTGAGCAAATACCTGTTTAAGGACTGTAGTAGGGCTGATGGCAACACTTCATAGTGTCATTATCTGAAGTTACTGAAGCACTGTGCAGAAATGAGGGAAGTCAGGTTGCGCTTCTTTACTTTTTCTTCCTCTTAAGCCAGTGGTTCCAGCACTGTGTGTCCAAGGCACCAAGTTCACCAAATTTTGAAGACAAAACTCAGTATCCCATACCTTGTAGTTTTGTAGGTTGTGATTATATGGCCACTTCAATTATGTTTTGAATTAGACAGCTGCTGTGAAAGTAGTGACTTGTCCTCTTGCCTGGTCTAGCTGATGACTTCTGCTACTCCTTTGTACCAGAACCTAGTGCTCATGTTGTTGTGCAGTAACTGGAGTCCAAGGGTTGTCTGGCTGAACACTAACTCTGAGATGTGCTGTTTTCTGAGCATTGATCCAGTTTGCTCACTTGGCTTGTGTGCAGTTGAATGAACACAGCTTTCAGCGTAAGGGAAGTGGCAGAAAGGAAGGGTTGAAACAAAGGAAGGGTGAAACAGCTCTCGTTTGACAACTGCCTGAATTTATTCTGGACCAAGCAGGTGTGTAACCACAGCTTTGAATCCAGTCTGTGGCTTAGTAGTTTCCCTTTCGAGGGATGCAGTTAGGATAAATGTACCTTCAGCTCCTAAATGGCAGGAAGGTAAGACTGTGTCTGTCTTGCTGCTCCCACTGGAATAGCAGATCCACATAATAACTCTATGCACAACATGTGACAGTATGTCCAAATGACTGGTACTGAAGTATAGAAGATGAAGATTGTTACAGTTGCATGTGGAAAATTTCTGTTAAACCTTTGCATTTGTTTGTCACTGTTGATACTATTTTCAGTATAACCTAACACAAGAAGTATGAAGCACAAAAAGAAATTTAAAATAGTGCTTGAGTGTTCCTTGAGGAACTGAATTTCTGCAATTTAAGTTGTACATAGGAAGAACAGCTGAAAAGATTTTTGGAAGCTGACAGTGGAGAGCAACCTGAATTCTTAAGGCATTATGGTTTTTGTTTAGCAAATTTCAAACAGAATTGGTTGGAGACAGAGCTCTTAAATTCTGCTTGAGAACTTATGTTGCAGGTTCTGAGGGTTTTAATTATAGATCATGTACACTGGGGCCAAGAAGGAAGCAATGAGGTATCTTTGAAATCTCATACAGTCAAAGCCTTTGTTTATAGCTTAGTCTCTGGCTTTGACTAAAGTGACTAATGGACGACAGAAAAATCAGGCTGTGGGTATAGTCATTCCTGCTCCCCACTTATGGAAAAGGAGGAAGTCCCTAAATTCTGCGGAGGAGGATGTGAATTTTCAACATCTGCTTTTGTTTTCAGTGGTCTTACACAGCCATAGCTACAGTGAGAATTTGTTCTGTGCTCAGAGCTTGGTTAAAAAGACTTTAGTTTTTATGCATGGGTTGGTTTTTATGCATGAATTGGAATAGAAACAAGGTTTTTTTCCTTCTAAGTTCTGCAGAGTTGATTAAAAATTGTTAGTAAAGCTGTTTGTTTGGGACTTTTGGGTTGTATTGGTTTTGTGTGGCAAGGTTTTGGTAGCATGAAGGCTACAGGGGTAGTTTCTCTGAGAATCTGCCAGAAGCTTCCCCTCTGTCTGACAAAATCAATGCCAGCTGGCTCCAAGATGAACCTGCTGGTAATATATTAAATTTAATTTCTCTGAGTTGAGTCTGTTCTGCCTGTGACAGTAGTTGGTGATGATCTCTCCCCATCCTTATCTTGACCCATGAGCCTTTTGTTATATTTTTCTCTCCCATGTCCGGTTGAGGAGGGGAGTGACAGAGCAGCTTTGATGGACACCTGACATCCAGCCAAGGTCAAACAACCACAGGGGTGGATTTGTGTTTGGTTTTTTTAGGCTTTAAATGTATGTATGGATTGAGCTGTTGTTAGACAACTTTTCTGCACTAATGCTTCAAAGTGTAGCTGAGTCTAACAGAAAGCTAGCAGTATGACTTACCCAAAACCACGTTCAGAATCAAGAATTCCAGAGGGTAACTTCAGTCTAATGTTGTAGGGCATCATTTTGGATTAATACATTGCAGTTACTCTTAAGACATTTATCACTTGGTCATTAAAAATGAAGCTTAAAAACCTCAAAGAATGCTAAAGCATGAGAATACAGACGATCTGATTTAATTACAAAAGTTACCTTTTTGGGCAGGCACTCTTAAGAGGTTTCCTGTTTTTTCCAAGCAGGGCAGCTTCTGGTTTTCCTGCTCCTCTGCCCGCTGCTTTATATGGTAGCAGGGTGATAGGTAAGGATGTCTGAGAGGAAAGACGTCTGTGAAACCTCAACATGCTGCTCACTGCTGATGCAGTCAGGTTGTTTCTGGACAAACCAATTGCTGGGCTTGTCAGAAAGAAATTGTAAATGACAAAGACTAACATAATTGAGCTTAAAAACAGTCCAAAAATTCCCTTCTACCCCACAAAGCTACCACATCCACTACAATGAAAAAAAGAAACTCGAAGAACATTTTCTCTTACTGTTGTCAGCCTAGATCCTCACAGTCTAAAAGGTGTGCAGCTCTGAGACACTCACTGCCAGTAGGTGAGGATGGGCTTTGTTGCATTCTTTGACCCTCACTCACATTTGTTGTATTAGAAGAGCACTGTTAATAGAGCAGATAATTTCACTCTGGAGACATAAGACAAACTCCTACAGGATGCTTCTTGGAAGTGAGTTATGATTCAGTGATAAGAAATAAGATTGTTATGACACAGGAAAGGGGAAAAGATGGAGAAATTTAGGCATGAGGTACACTCAAGAGTGTATAATGCAAGTTTTATTTTTGTAATGTACATTCAGGGCTAATACCAAAACTGGTGATTTGATGGGATATGGTAAATGGAAAATTGTAGGTACAAAGGGAACTACAGAGATCATCTAGTCCAACCTCCTGCTCAAAGCACATATGAACTTCATGAATACAGAGTGATACTACTCTCCCAAAAGGGATTGATGGCCTGGACTTGCGTTATTTGAATAGAAGTATAACAGTTGTTTTCCCATTTGTATTACTTAGTACCCCTGTCTGAACTCAATGCATGTGCCATCAGTCTTAATATGTTCACTTATATACTTGACAATTTATGTTCCTGGGATGAAAAACTCCCTCCATTGCAGCATTTTAGATGTTTTGAAAACAATCTGTTTTGGGGTTTTTTCCCTAAAATTCTTCCAGGGCATTAACATTGCTGCAGCTCTACTGACACTAACACCAAAATGAGGGGTGCTGTATGCACTTTTTTTTTTTGTGTGTTACTGTATTGTCTGCTGACTCTTAATGAGAAGGTAAGAGCCAGTGCCTCTCTCCTGTGCATCCAGCCATTATTAACTGCAGTACATCTGAACAGGTGCTTTGACAAGGAGATAAATGTTTTCATTTGTCCATTTGCAAGGTCTTATTCCTGTCTGAAAAGAGTGTTAAACTGAGTGTTCCAGTGTCAGTGTTTGAGAAGAGATCTTTCTTACCCAAGTCTAGTCTGGAGCTGCTGCTAAAACTGTATTAATTTCTTTTAACTTAGTGTCTTTCTGCGAGAAAGTGAGGAGTGCAAAGCTTCCTGCATTTTCCCTTGAGTGTCAGCTCGGTTTATTCTCTGTATACGTGTAAAAGATAACTCTAGAGCAAGCTCTGTCCCTTATACAGTTAATTAACCCCCCTGCTGTGGGCCTAGATTTGTGCCCTTGCTGTTCAGTGATGTGTGTGAATTGACTGAAGAACACACAGGCTATACAGAAGAAGAGAAAGCCTCCAAGAAACACAGAGAAAGATGATGGGGTAGCATGTGGTTTCATAATCTATCATGCTGAATGCTAGTCAAGCTTGCAGAAATTGGAGATTTCAGTTAAAATAGGTAACTACAGAAAGGCACAGCTTACCATTGTATGTAACAACTAGTCAGTTTTAAAGACGTTACTTAGGAACAAACAATAATAGATGAATACATCAATAACGTAGCAATGTTCTCCAGTGTTTCAAGCATTTGAAAACTCTGATAACTATGTAATCTCATACAAGTAACTGTTAAAGGATTTCCTTTTGCTCTTAGAACATACATGCATGCACTCCTAAAAGAAGATAAGATGCAACCTCTGGGAAATCAGCAAGAACAGTAGCAAAGCTGCTTGTGTTTAATGAAAAAGAAATAAAATCATTCCTTTTGTGTGTATTTTTATTGCAGAATTAACCTGGTTAGTTCTCAGGAGTTTTCGCAGTCCAGTTTCTACACAAGCTTCTGTACAAATGCACACACAAAGCTTTCAGTGAATTTGGTGTGTGGTTTGAAACTCGCCTTTGCTGCAGCAGCTAGGAGTCTCCATTAAGCATGGACAGGAGTTTTTTAGACTTGTCGTTTTAATCAGCCACTTCTGAATAGCAGTGTAGTCATCATATGGTGATATTTTATGTAGTTTCTTTACATCATGTATCTGGAAGGGTAGGCAAGTTCTAAAATTGGGAGAGACATACCACTTATCCCATACAAGACAAAATCAGCATGTGCTAGGGCCTGAAATCGTATCAGCAAATAGCAGGCAGTTTATTACCTATGAGAAGACAGTAACTGGGGTATAGCAATAGTGTCCCTACTCACATCAGCTTGAATCTGCATGCCAGTCATTCTATCAAACTGCAGGGTTAATACCATAAGTGCTTATCTCACCTTCAGGGATGTAGTGATGTAGAAATTAAAGCCTTCTTATGTTCAACTTGAAGTGTGAGTTTTAGCCTTGCTTCTAATTCTCACCAAAAGCTTTCCTTTTGGTCTCTGCTGTGTTGATAGTGGCACTATCTGAACAGTCATGCTGGGCCAGCTCTGACTTCTGATTGGTTGGGTTCCTGTATATGATATTGGCTGTAGGGACTGTCCTGCTCTAACAGGGCTTGTGACTGAGATGTGAATTGGCCATTGAACTTAAATGTTTATTCTGAGTCCTGTTACCATCCTTGCATATATATATTATGTGACAAAATTTAATTCTTGACTAGGTTGCTCACTGAAAATGTGAATTCTACTGTGAATTTTGCTTAACTGTGAGCTGGCAGATGTCAGTCTGTATTTAAGGATGCACAATAAATAAAATAAGATGTATAGTGTTTTCCTGTAACTTACATGCATCTTCATCCTATCTGCAAATGCTTCTACATTCTGCGCAGTTGATTGAGAGTCAAAAGAGTTTCAGTAAAAAGAATCAGGAAGTGTTTCTCCACATACTGTGAAAAAAGGCATGTTGGTACACTGTGGCTGTGTAGAGGGCACATGGATGCTCTCTAATGTGGACAACCTTCTGACCAGGGATAATCACATTTGAAAGTTTGATTTCTAGTGCTGTTGAAATGATAAGTATACAAAGGACTTTCTGTTTAACTAGTGTCCCCTAAAAGGCTGGTTTAAAATTTAATTACAGTTATGATACACAGATCTGTGCTGTTCACCCTAAAGCATCCCAGATGCTCTGAGGATGATTTTCTGTTGCCTGGGAGGAGGAAGGAACGAAGAGGGTACTTGTGAAAGGAGGGGGAAAGAGGGAACTACAGTTTTGGTCATCCTCATTATGAAGTTTGGGGGGAAAAAAAAAAAAAAAAAGGGAAATAAAGATGTTTACTGTCTGTGTTTTCCCCTTACTATTTCACCATATTATCTCTTCCCAGAACACATTTGCAACATGTTCTGTTCAGTGAGTAGTTTAAAAAAAAGAAATCAGTCTGGAAGTCAGGAACTGCTGTGAATTATAATTCCTACTTTCCTGTCATTCACTGGATGTACTTAAAAAAGCCTTTTGCTTGTCTTTGCCAGATCTCTGATCAATTAAACATGGTTTGGAGTATTTCAAGTGACTAAGTAGCTGAAGATACATTAATTTTTATTTACAAACTTACCTAGACTATGCAAAGATTTATTAAATATAAGAATCTGATGCTACACCATGGGCACGTAAGCACACTGCTGTCCATATAGCCACGTAAAAAACTGTATGTGTTCTAGTTTTTTAAAATATGTCCTTTTTAAAAATTGAGTTTTTTTAAATTCTTCCTGTATGTGGAAAACTTTCAGATACATTCTGATCTTCCAAGGGAAAACACATGCAGGGTAATAAAAGCTTTTTCACTAGGCAGTCATGTTTGTGCAAGTGCATTACTTCAGTAGTGAATTTAAAGAAGGGAAGAAAGAATGCTTCTGTAGCACCCCTGCTTCTCTCTCAGCAAAAGCAGTTAAAAAAAATGCTAAGCTAATTGTAAATTTAAATATTGTAAGAGGAAACATTTTAACAGCACATGCTCTGCAAACAAACCCGCATTAGTATTAAACTGGTGGAGTTTGGGCTTGGTTGAAGCTCCTTGCAACAGGATGGTAATTCAAAGAATGCTGATCAAAGACTAGCAGTTTTACTTTCTGTTGAATTTAAAGAAGGCATAATCTAGATAGAATGTCTTGATATAAGGGGGTTTTGTGCAGATTTGAGTAGGATATAATGTTTCTCAGCTTCTTTTCTTCAAGTGTTAGGAGTTGTCAGAATCAATCTACCTTTGAGCAACTGGTCTCAGGTTTGATCTGGATATCAGTCAGTGTCATAGCAGTAAGTTTATGCTGATCTGAGCCTTAATGTCCAGTAAGAAAGCTTCATTAATGTATGGCAAAGATAGAAACATGTCTAAAGCTGTTAGCAACAAACTCAAACTTGCCCAGTTCCCTTGATTTACTGCAAATTCAATTATTAAATGGCCTAATATAAATCATTAAATGCACATTTTATGGTTCTAAGACAGATTAATTTTTCATTGTTTTCCTCACATGTCGCCTCCTGATCTACAATTTATAGTTCTGAGGGCTAGGAAAATTATTAGAGGATTGTCCTTCAGGATGCTGAAGTGAAATGTTCATATCAGTAATCCTGTTTGGAATGTCTGCTTCTGGCATCATCACTTTTAGATATAAATATTCATATTCCACCTGGAACAAAAAAACTGCTGATTTTCAAAAGTGAGTAGTTTCCTATAGGAATGAATCTTTTGGCAGTTTTCATTGTGTGTATGTAATGCTACATCAAAACTGGGAAATTACGTGGCAGTGTTTGTCTGTAGATGTATTCAGCTGAAACTTAGATACCTTGACAGATCCACATATGGAGAGGGGAGAGCTCATTCACAGCCATGTGAAGAAGGCTGCAAATGGGAAAAAACAGTATATTGTGCTGTGGACATCATTTGCACTGTTCTGCTGTTTTCTCTACTCACTTTAACTAATTCATTCAGACGCAATTATGCTGGAAGTCACATAAACTGAAGATTTTATTCCCTAGTGCATGAAATGAAAGCACAAAAATTGTTTCAATATGTAGAGTTGTAGAATGTAAAATTTATACTTTGTAGAATTTACTTCTCTAGATTAACTTATAAAAGACTTTCCAGATCAATTTGTTAATGTTTGTGTGGTCCTTTGAAGTATTAAATTGTCTCATAGGCAATACAGAAAATAGTGCTATAGGCCACTTTGGTTGCTCATATATAAGGAAGGGCAAATTCTGTTATAATACCATTGGTTTGGTTTAATGCCGTAGTGTCTGGACACCATCTAGATGTGTGTAGGTGGAGAACCATCTGTGTAGACAAGCCTACAAATATAAACACCTGTTTAGAACAGGGTCTTAATGTTCACTAGCTTCACATGTGAATCTGGAACATACTTTCAAGCTGCATTTTGCTATGAAATGAGGTGTAGAAGCAAAGAAAATAGAGTCAGATCTACTCCTGGTGATCTTCACTCTGACATACTTCCTTAATCTTATGTAAAAAGTTTTGAGCTTCTTCAGAAAGGAAAAAAAAAGAAATTTTCATGTCCTCCAGTGGTTCTTTGTTTTTGGTTTGTTTGTTTCTCTTTAACGACAGCTTTCCTTTGCTTTGAGAGAAGCTCTTAGAATGCAATGGAAATTTGGTATTAGATTTGTTATTTACTTTGTGTTGAAAGGACAGAAAAAGAATAAGCGAGTGGCAGCTCTGCAGGTAGAAATCTGCTTTAAAGTAGCCAGTGTATTTCTGTTGCAAGTTCTGCCCTGTCAGTGGAGGGAAAGAACATGTTGAATGTTTAGACTACACCAGTTCAGTCCTGTATCATGTCTCAGACTCAGGCTTTTGAGTTATTATTTACATCAAGACATCAGACTGTGAACAGGCATGGTTCAGGAACAGACTTATCCTCTGTTCTGTTGACTGATTTATTTTTTGTGAACTAAATTTGGAAAAGGAGTAGGTTAATAGGTGCAGTTCCTGGAATAGCTAACTTGCACATAAATTTACACTCTTCATTCAGGAAATTTCAGTGTACTTGAGACCATTCATGAACATCAGAATAAAAATGGCACAAAAAATGATAGCCAAAATTTTCTTGGTCGCTCTTGTGCCATTGGTAACTCCTGAACATTCACTTCAGATCAATTCTAAGGATACTTTTCTGTACTGCATAGCTAATTTTAAAGGAGGACATGCTTTTTTTTTTTTTTTTGTTAAAGCCAATAGTCTTGATTTCAATTTATGAGGAGAAATTCTTGATCAAAAAGAAAAGTCTCAACAAATATTTTTAAATTTTGTAAAATAACAAGATTAAAAATATAGACCAAAGTCTGTTTTGAAATTTGTTTGAATTTAAATTGGTATTAAGTAGAAATTAATAATTTTTATTAGATAAATTCTGCATAGTGGATTCAGCAGTATTTAACAATAAAAAATTTTCAAACTTTTATTTGACTTTTATAACTTACAAAAAATCTGATCTGCTAAATGGACCAGAATATTTAAATGATACAAGTAACATATCAAAGAATTTATCTGTGGGTATTGCTAATTATTTAATACAACGTGTAGCATATTCCTTCCCCTCCCCAGGTTCTGCTCTCATCAGTTAATACATTTTCTATTCACCTGAATTGCCACAGAATCAAGCATCTCATGGCAAATGTGTATTTTCAGAATATCACTAAGAAATAAAATAATTGAACTCAAAGTTTCCTTTCATGTTTTAAACAGAAAATTTGTCTCTGTTGTGAGAGAAAATAAAACTAGATATCTTGAATTATTTCAGTTGAAATGGAAACAGGCCAGAGAAGAACCCAGAACATGATCCAGCCATGGACAGCCTGTGCAAAGCTGCCTTCAGAGCAGCATTCCCGGCAGGCATTGTGAACAGTATTGATAGCTTACTCTTAAAGATACCAATAGAAGAAAGGTGGCAGTGTTCATAATGCTTTTATTCACTACACCAACTACAGAATGTTATGAATACTTAAAAATTATTATTGATCATGTAAGACATGAATTAACTATGCAATGTATTTCTTTTATTAATGTAGAAATGCAGATTCTTAGGGGAAATGGGTATGTTCTGAAGCAGTTTACTGGTCCAGTTTTCACCTATCCAGAAATGAGACTCAGCCACATTTGGAAAGATGTCAGTTAGTAAATAGAGCCAGGTCTTGAAGTGCTCTTTGGGGTGAATACTCACTGATGTGGTGAAAAATAGAATATTTGGAATGAAAAACAAGTGTGTAGCTCAGGGTCCATTTTTAAAAGAGAAAGTAAAAATCCTGGAAACATGCCATTAACAACAACCCTAAGAGGAGTTAAACCAGGCAATTGATGAAATAAGATTTTGGACAACTTTTGTGTTGCATCCTGGTTGTGTAAAGATAGTTTAGTTTCTGATCAGTTTTGTTGATTCTAGTATGTGTGTTGCAAACAGAGGAACTGCTATCCAAACAAAACTTTTAATATTGTTTTGGTTTTTTTAAATTGTGGTAAGAGTTAATCTTGCTTTTTGTAGGCCTTTGTTCTCTCTGAAATATATTTTATTTGTAATAGGCCTGGGTTTGTCCATTGCATATTTGAGAAGAGCCATGAATCTCCGAAGTCAGGACGTGGTGACTTCCATGAAGGTGCAGACTTTGAAGTACCTGCTCACCTTCTGCAAATGAATAATAGATGTTGTCATTTGGACCGTTGTGGAAAATTTGTCTTTATTTTACTTTGAAATTATTTTTTAAAGATCATAGTAGATGTAACGGCGTATAAAACTGTAGCCAAGCTATGGAGTTCTTTGGAACAGAATGCGGACCTTCTGCAAAATCTTTCCGTGTTCATATTTTACTCTTTTATTGGACTGGTGCAAATGCAGCCCTGTTTGTTTCCAAACATTGGTAGAATGTGTTATTTAAAACTGAGTAGTCCTTTTTTAAAAATCAGAATGTAAATAGTGAAAGTTGTCTGATATTTGGTATTCAGTTGATGCAAAGTGGGAAAAAAAAAGTAGCTCCTTTTATAACCTCTTGAATCTCCCCTAGTTATTTAATGAGATCTTACTAATACAAATATGTTTAGAAACTATGTTTTATTCTGCTTCTCCGTGATATCTCCAGGTCCATTTTCCAGTATTAGGCAGTCATTCACACAGTGTTTGTCAGATACCATGTCATCAGCTGAAAAATGGCCAGAATCACCTCATTTTGTAAAATCCAGATACAAATGAGGCTGATGCACATTTTCCTATTTATTTCAGTGGGGCCAAAGTTTCATCTGTTCCCTTTCTGCCCCTTATTGTTAGTTTTCTTTTTTTCCTACAGACAATGCAATCTTCAGTTTCTATGTTATTCAGGTGTGCAATTTTTAGATTTTTTTTTTTTTTTGTATGTTCAGGCCACTGGCTGTAGTCATCTAGGTCATCTACAAATCTGGTTCTTGCTTTTTTAGCATCTTAAGACATTCCCTTTTTTTTTTTTTTTTTAAAGTCTCTGTGAGCAAGCCTTATTTCATGCCTTGTCTTAACCAGTGCACTATCGTCAGCTCTGTTCTAGACATGTCTATTATGACAGAAGGAATAGAGACTTCTTTCACTTCCTAGCATGTAGCTGTTAAAATAATGCTTCCTGCTTGCTGATTTAATTGTCACTCTTATTTTTGTATTCCCCCTACTGTTCACCACCCCTATTTGCATCAGATTTGAGCTCTTTTCAGTACTTTCAAAGTTCTATATAATTCTGCCCTTCCCTTACTTATGTTCCCTTGATGAGTTTCCTGTCTCTCCCCCACTCGCTCCACTTCTTTAATGTTCCCACACATCCATCTGTCACTTCTCAAGCAGTTGCTTCCATGTCATCTTCCATGTTACCATCTATGCATCCTATGACCTCCCAGGACTCATCTGTAGAAGTGCTTAGATTGACCACCTTTAAGTCCCATTTAAGAGCACACTTCTCTGCCACTTTTATGGAGCCAAGTTCTGTTTTATTTAAAAANTATTTCTTTTTTTTTAAAAAAAAAAAAAAAAAAAAAAAAAAAAAATCCTTCCTGTTTATTATTCCTCCTTCTGTAACTTCTGTTGCTGTATCTATAAACTGTACACTGCTCATATTACCAACTCCCTTTAAGTGCCTAGACAGATACCCTTCTGCAAAAATGTCTAGGATAATTTAAGGCATTACCAGCAGCAGTTATGGCTTGCAGCACCTCAGCTAATCAAATACTTCAAATGTTTTAAAAGCTGATAGTGACAAAACTTGTGGCCTCAAGTTTTCATCTGCAGAAGAGTAGAACATAGGAGTGGGGAAAAGTAACTTCTAAAAGGCTTATAGACAGACTTACAGGATGGGATCTGCTGGACCCCAGGTTGTCTGGAAAGCAGCTAGGATGTTGTTCATGTATCAGTGCTACACAATGAGTTTAAACAGGCATAACCTCACAACTTGCATTATGCTTGCAAAGATTTATAGTGAGTTTCTGTGTGATGTGTGGTATCAGTAGGGGCCTGGGAAAGTATAGGAATCAGTGCTAATAATGATGAAACTTGAAGGACAAGTGAAAAGTCCTGCATATTATTTCTTTACTTGTCAGTGTCACCTATATTGATACTGCAGTCATGGTCAAATTTAGGCATCTACTACAGATCTACAGCATGATCTTGTTAACACTGTCTTAAGAGCACAGGTCGTTGGGTCTTGGAGCTGTTTTTCGTTGTTTCTTTTTATTGGTACAACACTGTTTTGTCTTTAGTTGTAGGATCCTGCCTGAGAAAATCTGAAGCAAACAGCTCTGTCTTGTGTTGCTCTAGAAGAAGGAAGACTTAAGATTAACCCTGATCCATGTCTTTGTTCTGTAGCTTGATGTCTTTTGCTGAGAGCATCTGCTTCCAGCTTTCTTGAACTTTATTTTAAGCACCAGTATGCGCATTGTATATGTGGATTTCAGTATTTTAGAGAAAGTATGCAGTAGGAAAGGTAGTATTTAATTGATCCCACTGAAAATTCTTGAGTACAAACTGTGTAATAACATATGTGTGTATTGAAATGAAATGATGTGCCTTTACTGGAAATAACCACTAAACCAACTAGACTTTGAACTTTTTAGTCAAGGAGCTTGTAGAATTGTGAATGCGTCCCCAATTACTTGGAACATTATGAAAATTAAGAGTCCTTCAAGAACCTTTTCAGTTGTGTACTTAAAAGTACCACTTGTATAGTCTGATACAATGGTATCTGAACATACAGTTTTGACAACAGAATGAAATAAAACTAATACTTGTCCAAACAAAATAATGTTTCTATAGTCAAGGGAAAATATGTTAAGGACAGAAAGTTTCAAGTGGGAACAGTGTAAATACTTACTGCATTGAAAGTGCAAAACCAGATATCACTTTTCATAATTTTTGCTAATTAAGAATTGTACTCTGAGAGCCACCCTTTATGTAATTACTCCAGAATGTTAGTTATTTTAATGTATTTCAATGGCATTTCCGTGCATAACACAGAAATAGGTTTGGTTATAATTTTGATTTTTAGTTTGTATGTAGTTTGAAAACAAGCTGGCAGGCAGACTTTTGAGCATGTTTTTCATTATATTGGGTATTTGAGGAAGTACCTCAATGAGTTGGATAAGTTTGTGTTGTTTGTGTGATACAGGCACAAGCTGGACGGTCTTGTGGTTGTTGCTGCAGGTGTCAGTGTTCAGGTGTGTGTTATTTCCCTGTGTCTAATATTACAGGCAATTTAGTTGTTTTTCTAAAGACAGCTGAGTTATAGTACTAAACATTTAATTTATAGCAAACAATGTGAATGTGCAGGCCAGTTAGTGTGTACACATATATAAATCAGGTGAATGGTAACAGGTTAGTGGAGGATTGTGTTCATTGTGAAAAAATCTTAAAAACAAACGTATTTGTGCTTGTCACACCAATTGCAAAGCATGGAGAAAATATGCAGAAATCACTATATCATGTTAGAAATCTAATAGAAATGGAGGGAGAAAGCAGAATGATGAGAGACAGCTGCTGCTGCCGCTGCTGCCTGGATTGGCAGCCTATTTATAATCGGGCAGGCTGGTAGCTAGATTACTGTGCTTAACGGTAACACATCATATACCAGTGATGATTGTTGTATGTATACATTAAGCATTTTATTTTTTAAAGCAGTGTGTATTTCTCACATTCTAAAGAAACTGAATAAATGGACCAAACCAAATTTCCAGTATTTTAAATAGCTTTGAATGATGTAGTACTTTCATATATGGAAACTATTTAACAGTTTGTTACTGAATTTTTGCATGAATAAAACACTTTGGGGTAGTAGGGCTTGTTTACATGTCCTGAATGTTATTTGAAAAGATAAAGTTATGTGCGATTGAGCATCACACAAATCCTGGCTGCGTATGAAAGTGGGTCTGTAACAGTTACCATGTTTCATGTTTTGCTTTTTTCCTTACTTTTAATTGACATTTTAAATACAAGCAGTGGTATTGCATTAAAATTACCTGTTGGAAGATTAGGGCAATTCCATTCATAAGTCACATGGGGGAATTATAAAGGCAGGCATTCATTTCACTCAGAGGTGATTTCTGCCTAAGTGTCTGCAAGAGCACTGAGTCCATGTGACTGGTTTTCAAGTCACTCAGTTGCAGGAGTTTTACAGACTGATTTGATTTCATGTAAAGATCATTTCCATCCAGCGTCTTACCTTCCCAGTAGCCCCAACTCCTTTGTTTTGGAACTCTGGCAAGTTTCAGAAATATTTTTTTAAAATCTTACTTTCTATGTTTGGAATTGTTTCATTGTAAAATTATTCTAACCAGGCCAATTTACAACTACAGTGTAGGGTATTGCATTACATCTTGACCTGAACTGCTGTTTGGGGTAGTCCTGATGAGGAGACAAGTGAAATATTTTTAAATATTGAGATAATGTAGTTAGCTTTTCTGCTATATCAAAATATGCTATGTGATTGTATCTGATTCATTAACTTAACCTTTGTGAAAAATTAGCTTTTCAGGGACAAATGGGAAATACAAGGATAGAAAGAGTCTTTCTTTACAAAATGATGGCCTTACCTAAATAAATATGAATGCAAGATCTCCACCATGCTACCTCATGGCTATGAGTTCTAGAAGTTATTAAACAAAATTAGTTTATTTCCAATAAAAATGGTTTACTTACAGTTTTTTAACGTTCCTCAACTGTTGAGTTTTTAGAAGGATTTTGTTCTTTTGGTAGCATTTACTCATTCAACTTCATCTGAATCAATTATATAAGTGTAATTCATATGAAAATCTTTCTAATTTTTTTATATTGTCTATTACTGAATTAATTATACTTTGGTTGTTTTTGAAATCAGAATTAGGGGAATACACACTCAGGATCCTAGGCCCACTGCTAATTTAAATAGCACCATATTGTTTGTGTTACATCTTTACTTGTTTAAAAATGCTTTGTTCACGTTGTGTAAAAACTGAGATTCCTGAAAAAACATTACAGTTTTTTTAATGTCAAATATATTTATTGGTCTTTGCTGATATATATTATATATATAAATATATTTGCTGTCTTTGCTGACCAGCTTGTCTGTGGTAAGCATTCAAGGTGCCTTACTTACATTGAAGGAAAGCTCATCAAACTGTAATTCCAGGATTTCGTTTTGCATCTGTTAAGATAGTTATAGTGTTTACATTTTGATATGCTGGTGTATATAAAACGCCTGTTTCTGTCACTTGCTCAAGTCCTTCATCCTAGATGTCTCCATACTTTCATGGTATTATATGTATATTCTCAGTGCCTATTTCTTCTGTAATTTTATCACCTTGATTTCAACATCATCTCTTTGATATCTCCCTTATCATATCAAGATCTATGTGAAGTAAAGTTACAGGCATACATTCATCTTATGTGAAGAAGACCTGTAAAAAAGACATTATTTTGTTTTCTCTGCAAATTTTTGACCTTAGCTGCCTGTTGATTCCTCAGCAGCCCAGCAGACTGGTGGCTTCCTGCTTTGGTACATTTCAAGAATGCCTTGGTATTGCTGGTGTTGCTCTGCTAGTTGCTGTTCACATTTCCTCTCATGTCTCCTTATTTCCATCTTTCATTTCACCTGTCGTTGATGCTTCCTGCTATTGGTTTGTGAGGGATGATTTTTGCCCTTTTGAATGTTATGTTTGCCTCTAATAACCTCTTCAATCACACCATTAATAACATAGGTTATTTTTTGCATTTTTGCTTCCTATTCTGTATGGATTCTTTACTTATTTTCTGGTTTCTATGAGCCTGTTTCACTTGGTAAAAGGGTTTCTGGTAAATACTGGAGTTTTAATTTCCCTGCTTTTATTTTAAAACATTTTGACCCACATAATGTTTCTGGAGCTTTAAGTTGGTAGATAATGTTCGGAATTCCAGGTGTATAACACCTGTCCTTTTCCGAAGGGAACCTCTCTGGACAGTATTCACACACATTTGTGTGTGTGTGTGTGCCTGCTTAACTAGCTTGTGTGTTTGTAGGAGTTTCCAGGCACAACCAGAGAAACTGGTGGAGCTTGAGAACTGAGCCAGGGGGTAGTTCTGGATTTTTTCCTCCTCTTTTGAAACCTAAAGTAACACAATGCAGGCAGCTGTGCCGATGCTTTTAAGTTTTTGGCTTAGTTTCAAAGGGAGTGCTTTCCATTAGAGCATCCCTTGCCCGACAGACAAATACCACAGTAGGAGCCAACATCCCCATTTCATGGCGTTTCCCAGTCAGGCTTTCCGCTCCCTTTCCTCTCCTCTCCTCCCTGCTTCAGTGACCACCACCTTGTGTCGTCTTTCTGCTATTGCACCGTCTTTTCTGGGATTTTGTGTCTCTGGCAGGATTCTGTTCCAGCCCAGGAACAAAGACCAGAGCAGTTCTGAGGAAGTACACGTATTTTTCGTTTCCATGTGTACACATATGTCAGCTGCATGTTGGAACATGTTTCCTTTCACTGCTCCTTACTCAGCATCCTCATTGAAGTGTTTCTTCTGTAATTATTTTCCAAAAACTTTTTGTTTGTGGGGTATGGAATAAACCAAAGTCACAGTGAAAGTGCTGACCTAAGGCAAGATAAGGTTTTGTTCCAAAAAATCAAAATGTATGTGTAAGATATCAGCTGACAGAAAATTAGTTCACTGATTATTGGAAAAAACTGCCCGCAAGGGAAGTGGAGACAGATTAAGAGCACCAATGTCCTGCTAGGAAGTTCTTTACCTTGAAGTGTTATGGTATAGTATATACCATTTTCCTCTGGTGAGTAATTAGAATAGCCAAAAGTACAATGGTAGTCTTTCTACTTCTGTACCATAGAAATCCATGCAAGAAGGTGTACTCCTTGCCTAAGCCTGGAGCTGCCTTTGTCCTACTTCATGTTAAAACCAAAGTGAAAGTGGTCCCAGGCTGGTGCTTGGTTGCCCTAATTCTCACCAAGGTGGCATTGACACAGTGTATAATTCATCATATTCACACAGTGTATAATTCTTCATTCTTTACAGTATTAAATAAAGGCTTCTCTGTGTTTGTGTATCTGAAGAAATAACATGCATTCCTAGTTATAATTAATTATTATAAAAATGTAGGCAAGATAATAGGCTAGAGGCTGCAGCAGGACATGGCCGACCATGCTACTACAGAACTGGTCACCCATTTCATTAATTACGGAAAACAATGTAACAAAATTTAAAAATATAATATAGTAGTATAACGTAATAAAAATGTTAGCCTACACTGCCAAATGTCTAAAGTTATACTCCTGGAGAAAACTTGTTTTCACAGGCTCAGAGCCCCATCTGCTTTTATTGATTTTAGTGCCTTTAAAATTAGTCTTTTTTGCTTAGGCCTTGACTTCACATTTGGGGGACCTATACTTGCATTTTTGTTTCTAAATTAATCTCTCTGTTTCAGTTTTCCCATATGTGAAGTTAAAGAATAATGAATACTTTACTCCCTATGAACATTACAAGGTTATTGTAAAGATTAATTATGCTTGTAAACATTATATAAAGGCCTGAATATTGCCAGCAGTATTACTGTGCTTTATTAGGTATTTGCATGGTTCATCCTATAAATAAATGTATAATGTTCAATGATGAGTAGTTAGCAGTTGACAATTAAAAAAAAAAAAAGCAGGAAAAAACCCACAAGAAAACCCCAAGATTGTTAATGAAATATCTTCTTCTATTTTAAAATGCACTACTTAAAATTATTGCAAATCAATGTCATGCCCTGTTTCAATTTGAATAAATCTAATTCTAATAAAGATAATATTAAACAATACAAGGTTCTTTCTGACATCCTAAAGAACTCAAATGAACCACTGCATGGAAACCACTTGGTATACTGCTGGAATTAGTGTGTATGTGTTAAATTGAATTATGACAGTAGTAGTCCCTTCTGCAGGTAACGAGCTTATTTCCTCATTTAAGTGTATTCAGTAAATTTTGGTTTATAATTGCTTCATAAGGAGCTGAAAAACAATAATGAAGAAACTGTTTTCTATCTTAATTTACAAATAAAAAGCAGCTGAAGAAAATATTGAAGGACATGTTTACTGAAAACAGTTTGATTTTTTCTTATCAGATGGCCCTTCTCTGTTTAATACATCTGTTTTAAGTGCAAATCATGCCTTGATAAACTTCTGTTCCCCTCAGATTCACAACACATTCAGTGTATTTTTACTCATCTTTAAAATGTATAGTGTTCTGGTATAATGTTATTCTTCTTGTCACAAATTGTAGCCAAATATTAAAAGAATAAGATCTAGTAACATAAAATAGTAATTTTTGAACATAGCAATCTATATGTAAATAATTTGAATGAATGTACATTTAGTTTTATTTTTACTTTAAAATTATATTGATCTGAGTTAGCAAAAATAGGTAAACATTGTAGGGACTGTTTTTGTTGCGTTGTTTTATAGATGCACTGCCAGTAAGAACCAGGTCTTTTTCCCTTACAAAGTTAAAAAGAAGTAAAATTTCAGAAAATATTAAAACTCAGCTGTTTAAATGAAGATTTTTCTGTTCAAAGAAAAAATGAAAATCAAAGTTCACAAACTTTCCTATACTCCTTAATGAATAATTTAGATTTTTATTTCTTTAGCTCACCTGATAGTGTAAGGGTACCTCTACAGATCTTTGAGTCTGTGGGTCATAAAGGGCAACACTGTTGTCCAAGTAGTTCTCTTTGTGTCCGTATGATCTGTTTTGTTTATAATGGCACTATTGGATGTTTGCTTCTTTATCTGAATAGCTAGAGAGAGAGGTGTGTTGGAAGGAAAGGTCAACAGCATTGTGCTTTTGCTGCAATGTTGTAGGTAGCTGTAACTTGTTACTATTTTGTTGGTTGTTAGTTTACCTTGCCTTCCCTGTGCCACGTGTGTGTTTTATTTCAGACACAGGTGAATCAGCAGGTCTGAGTAGCAATGAGTAGCAACCAGGCTGAATTTTTCAGTGATGTAGCAGTGTATTGTAGTAACATGTAATCACAGCCTTGACATCAGCACCCAGAAGGAATGTATAGCTCTCCATACTGAATTATGCTAACCTAATAGTTTACATTTTGCTGTTTGATTTTTCAAGAGAGTGCATGACTTTTTCAGTGAAAAATTTTGTCATTTCAATATGTTTGATAGATTTTTGTGTCTTCTTAAATGGATGGACTTAAATGAATAGTCTTGGGGGGGAGCTTCATATGAATTAGAATTTTGCATTCTAGTCACAGCATGGTTTTGTCACACCTGTTTGTGCATCTACCCTGATTAATATTCAGCTGGTGTCATTCTGATGTAACTTGATTTGAAGCTGAAATCCTGAGCTCATCAGAAAGAGCTTCTAGTGGCAAATGAGAATGCTGACACCCCAGAAATGCTTTAGAAGGCTTTAATAAACATGAGAAGTATATTTTCTCTGTATATTCAAAAAGTTAAAGCAAAAGCCAACTATTTTAAAAGAAAAATTCCTGACCCTCAGGCAGTACAATGTATATGTCATAATGTGCACACAAAGGAATTATATTGATTTTTAATCATCAAGGACATAGCTGATACCATGTAGGGAGTGTCAAAACCAGATATTTAAAAAAATAATATTGTATGGATGTATCCCAGATCAAAACACTCATTGATACTCATTGATAGGCCTGGGCTTTCAAAACATCGTTATTTCCCTCTAGGAGCTGACTTTCAAACAGGTAACACTGGCCTCTGCATATTTTCTGGAAGTCTAGTTTTGAATTATTGCTTAGTCTTCCCGTTCTTTTGTAGCCTTAACTGGGATTCTGTCACAGTGAAATGTGCTTTTGCTATGGATACATGTGATACATGTGATACACACTAGTTTGGGGGTCCTCGTGATAAGTCTTGTAACTTTTGCCAGTGCCCTACGCTGATCTGTGTTACTGTATTTTCTCATGTCTGTGAGAAGCAGGCTTGGACCCCTGCAGGTTATTGGAGGTGAGGAAAAGGAAGGCGTTACGTTACCTTCTGTCATGCATTCAATTGCTATTCTTAGTGCCTTCACACTGTCTACCTGAAGTTACACAGAGCATCTACATAAGTATTCACAAACATTCGTTATCATTGTTTGGGGAACTGTAATAATTTCTGCTGCAACTGTGTGTTACTGCACTGTGTTTCAGAATCCAAAATGTGCAATAAATGCACTACTATACATTATCAAAAGGCAGCATTTGGATCTTTCCTAGTTCACATACATGTCTGGGAGTTTTGTAGCTGATTTAAGTGGATTCTGTATGCTGTGCTGTATGGATATGGTACTGGAGTTCACCTCAGTGTGAAAATGAACTTGACAAAGTACTTTTCGAAGAGGTTTAGAAAATATTAGTGAGTATGATAGGCATTTCAGAAGAAGTTTTGTACAGACTGAGAAGAGACAGCAGCTGCTGTTCCTCAGCTTGAATGGCAGAGGCAATCATTCTGACCTCCTGGTCAGCCACCCTGTACAGACAAGGCCTCAGCATTTTATCAGTAGCTTCTTATTAAAGCTGCTGCTTATACTCTGGCTTTCTGCATTTGGAAAGAAGGTTTCTGGAGGAGGAGGTAACAGCAGTTGGTGACCTGTGTTACGTGAGAGTGCTCAGTGACTCTTCTACAGGCAAAATGCAAATGAGAGAACCCGTTGGACTCATCTGACAGTGCTTATTTGCTGGAAGCTGTCATCTTTTCTAGCAATTTTTCCTCTCCATAAGAAACGGGGGAAATATTTGTAGTCTTAAGGTAAGTTAACCATGAATAACAACCTCATTTATATTTTTTCTGAGGCAGCTGAGGCTAGAAAATGTTCTTAAGGAAAAAAGCTCTGAGACTTAATTGAATGGCTTTAAACATTTTAATGCTGTATCTGTTGCAATAGTCACCTTCTACTTATAGTTTGTAGAGAGTTGGTTTTGCAGACTAGAATTTTTGAGTTGTGATGTTAGAGAAGTTCTAAGAGTTCTCCTTAGTACATTCAGTATGTGATTTTTCATTACTTTGTATACAATGTTTCAAGAAGAAAGTAAAACAAAAAGGCCAGAAGTACTTGATACAGAAGTTAATAAATTAATCCAAACAAGACTTAAGAATAATACTGATTTAAGTGATTCTTCTGGTGGAGCAGATAGAACCTGTAGGTAATATGTAGCTTTTCTAGACAGAGGTGCAAGACACAGTCCTCCCACTAAACTGAAATCTGGCTGAAACCCTTGCATGTGATTCTTGGTAGAATCTGGATAGCAATATGCCTTCAGGATGTCTTGCAGAGCTTTGTTCACTCCAAGGGAGGAGATGTGGCAGTGGCTGAATGACTGTAGAAGATGGAATTTTATGATTCTTATGCAGTGGAATGAAAGAGAGAGGAGGTCCTGATAAGCAAAACTATATGGGAATACTTTTCATATATATGGTATCTGATGATTTCAAATGCAAAATTAAAATAAACAGATGCTGCTCAGGGACCATTGTTCTCTCTAAGGAGAAATTCTTCCTCTTTATACTCCTTTTTCCCTTCTCATTCCATCCATGTGAATCTTGGGTTATTTTCTACATTGAGGCAAATAAGAGAAGATAAGAAGTCTCCTTGGCCCAACTTCACATGCTACCAGTTGCTTAGAAAGCTCTTGGGGAAAAGAGATATGCTTTTCTATTATTTTGAGCTGAAAGGGGAAATTAATGTCATCTGTCACTTTTTGGGCAAGTTCACCGACCACAAGGATTCATGCAGCCAGGCACTACTGGAGTAATGTTGGTAGATGCCTAAGTGTGCAGAGAAGATGGGATTTCAGTCATTCTTTCTCTTCAGGATTTCCTTCCAGCAGATTTGGACTAACGTGACTGCAGGTATGTTAAGTATTTCTTCTGTGTTAACTCTCCCTAAGCACTGCGTAGGGTACGGAGGTGCCCAGCATGGTTGTCCAAGTCTGTGTGTATGTAGCCATACATACACAGGACGATGGATTCAGTTCCACAGTGTGGAGCTGTGCTGCACTAGCCAGTAGGAAAAAAAGTTAGAAAAGTAAGAATGAAGGAACTTGGAACTCGGTAGCTCCAGGACCTAGAGTGGCTTTTCTTGCATGACAGCTCATTTGGATCCAATTCAGTACTAATGGTTATTCCTCACATGTCACGTGTAGGTGGTGACAAGCAGCTTCACTAGCCTATTAGGTTTGAGGCTTATATACAATGGTTTCACCTATCTTTTTAACTTTCTCATCTTTCTATTAGTCTAGAGGAAGCAAAAGCAAAGAAAGAGATTGGGTTGGTAAATTGTCATTGCTTTCTATTTCTCATAGGTGTAAAAAGTGAAGGCTGAAAATGCCTTTTATGCAGCATTATTGCTGTGTTGCTGAGTATGAATTGTGGAAAGTGAGTTTACAAGAAGTAGTTTCTTTCTCAAATTCAATACATTCTTTTATTTAACTGTTGTGGTTAGTGTATTTTTACTGTTTTATTTTCCTTAAAAGTGTTAGGTTCCAGGAAGATTTTAGACAAAGTTAATATTAATGAGTAATTTTAAAAGAAAAGTTTAATTATTAATAACACCACAGAAAGTCAGTAATGTACTGGAACAAAAATGGTAGCTTCCTGAAACAAGATTGTTGGAATAAGGCTCTTCAATCAGTGATTTCCAGCAGTATCCCGGAAAACAATTTAGCAGAGTGTTCTGTTCAACATCTGGCATTCTCATTTTTTAAACCTCTGTTCTTTCTGTTTCCACACTTTCTTAAAAAGGTGTTTCTGTTTTAAGCAAAGAGATGTGCTTCTCTGGAGACGCAACAGAAAAATTGTTACAATTTCCATTTGAGTCCATGTGTTCTGATACATTTTTTTAATTACTATGTTGTTATTTTTAGCTAAGTTCATCCTTGAACCTTCCTTATTTAAACTTCCTTTTCACATGATTTTAATTTTATCTACAATGTTTTTGTAGCATATTCCTCCTTATGTGTTCAGACCCAAATTGAAAGATGAAAAGTTTGGTGTTTTCAATCCTTCTGCATTCACCAGTATCAGTTTAGCTCAGCCCTTCCAAATTTTAAAGGCTTATTTTTGCTTAATAATGTAAACAGCCAGAAGACCTAGTTAAGATTAAAGTCTTAGTATATGAAACAATTGTACTGACAGTTGGGTTTTTTTCCCCTGGAAACGGTGCAAAAATGTCAGGAGAAAGGAAAGGAGTTTTTTCTAAGTGCCTGGATACATTTAACTGTTTTATTTATAAAGTCTGGGAGCAGCATAACTGTGAAATTAGGAAAAATCAATTCTTGTTCTTTACAATGCTGGAGTTTCTGCTGACCTACCAGCCCCTTGGGCTTCTGCTCCCACAGAGCTGCTGGGACAGCGGAGGGCGGCGTGTCTGAGCCTCCACACACGGTGACATATGGTGTGTGGGACATCATCAAAATACATGAGAAGCAACTGAAATTTCCAACACCTGTCTTCTGTTGTATGTCCTTGTACTTTCACTTATGGTATTTTTGTCAATGATGATTTTTTTTAGGAAATATTCATGTGGATTAAATCTGACAGTTATTTGTGAAAGAAAACTAAGAAAAAAACCCATCGAACAACCAACAACAGACTTTGCTACTGGCTATCACAATAAATATGCTACTTTCTGTCCTTGTGCAAGTGGATTAAAGGAAGGTTTGAAACAAGGGTCTTTCCTTAGCTCTCAGCATGGCTCTGTCTTGACTGAGTTAATGGAATAGCGGAAGAAGTAACAAAAGCAATTTGTTGGTGTGTTTGCCAAAAGCACAGCTATTTTTAAAGTAGCATTTGAATGTGCATTGGATTTCCTAGAATCTCCTCCTATTTTGAGTAGAAGCACCAGATTAGAGCTGTGGTTTTATGCAGAACAGTCAAATATATGGATTTGACCTGCCATCTTAAATGTTGGACCGGGTGAGTCTTTTTTCTTTTGTATTGGGACTGTGTTTCATGTCTGATACTGCAGAAATACCCTTGTACAATCTGTGTTAATACATTTATAAGGCAAAAGAAATTATTTGTCACTCTTACAAGTTGAATGGTTTGTGTCCAGGTTCAATAATTAAATATTAGAACTGAACAAAAGTGTAAATAGCATTGAGCGTGTGTTCCTTGCCTTAGAGTTCACTGCACCTTCCTTAAGGCCACCTATTTTGTAGAACACCATTTTTTTCAACTTCTGCTTAGCAGAGATACCTGTCAAGGGGCTTACTGACTTAAGATCTGAAACATTAAAATGTGTGATGCTGGAGAGGTCTAGAGTACCTGTTAGATAACTGGAACTGGTACTTTCTCAGTGGTGCTTGTTAGAGGCCTGGCTGTCAGGCCAGCAGTAGGGGGTGTCTGCTGCTCTTGTGTGAAGCCTTTTGTGTGCATGGATGTCACTAAACAGATTGCTGTTAGAAGCATGTGGAAATTAGTATTTGTTTTCAGGCATATTGGCATATGTCAGGCATCACAGATACATCTTCATATGTAATCAGAGCACGTTTACATCATACTTTGCCATAACTCACAGAAATGCAGAACCAGATTCCTTGTAATGGTAGCTTATTCATGTTCCTTATGTGCGCGCGCGTGTGTGTGTGTGTGTGTATGTGTGTGTGTTTTGGTTGTGTTCTTCTCATTTGAAGACAGATGAAACTGGACCAGCCTTTGCTCCAAGTTGGAGGAGCCTGAGAGCCTTTTGTGGGACGCCTGCTCGGCTGTAGCTCCATTGGCCCACGAGGGCGGACAAGACTGAGAATGAATGTAAAGTTCAGGTTTGGTTGTGCCTGGCAGTGAACAGTGCCCAAGCATGTGTGCTGGCTGTGCCACACGTAGGGAGAGACCCATGCCTTGGTGGAGTGCCTGAGCTGCTGTTCCTGCTGGCTTTCCAGCTGCCTTGAGCCACTGGAGCAGCACACAGCAGCTGGAGCGGGATTGGCAATGGAAGTCTCCAGAGTCTTGTTCAGTCTTCTGCTAGAGCTTTCACAAATGCCATAATGTGCATTAGGAGTAAAGAATGTCACACAAGAGAGGTTTAGTGCTGACTGTGGAGTTAAGTCTACAACAGCTTTGTTAGGAGAGCATGAATGAAAACTTTGCAGCACTGCCGTAGCGCTCCAGTTTCACAGGAGACAGCTTTAGATGGGGTTTGAGATCGGAAGGAAAAACCCTGGTAGGATTTGAAGTTCGAGAGCGGCGGGGTTCTCCCTGTGTGCGATGCGGCCGCGTCCCGCCGTGCCCGCTAGATGGCGGCCGTTCCCTCCCGCCCTGCGCGGGCCGGGCCGTGCTGCGCCCCTTCGGGATCGGTGCTGGGCTGCGCGGCTCGCACCGCCGCTGCCGCAGGGCCCGCGGAGCCAAGGCGGAACGGAGCCCTTCGCTGTTGGAACGGCAATTTTGTCAGTATATTTCAAGGAGAAGGAAGTTTTATAATAATTGAATTCACAGCTAAGTGGTTTGTCAGCCGTTTTGGTCGTTCGGCCACCAGAAAAGTGAAGAGATGCGTTGTAGTTACTTCTGGGTTGGTGCGGTGGGGGGTGTGTGTTATTTAGTTTTGTTTTGTTTTTTTTTCCTCCCCGTGATCCATTATTTTTGATTCTGTCTGAAATAAATTTGTGAGCTTTTGGAGTTTTTTGTTTAGTAGCAGTTTCAGCTCATTTTAAAAAAATGCAAAACTTGGCACATTTTTGAGTTTTTTTGTTTTGGTTTCGTTTTTTGGTTGGTTGATTGGTTTAAAGGTTTTTTGGGAGGAGGGGCAGTTTTTATGTGTAATACCTATTCATGTGCATTAAATAGGTAATTTCTTGGGAGACCAGTTCTTGAGGATGTCAGGGTTCCTGCTTCTGCCTTCTGTGTTCTGTTAAAGTAAATTTTTAGTCTGATGGTGCAAACACCGTTGATTGCAAATTCTTCCAGATGCATAGAGCAGGAACAGCCAGCAGTTTAAACAGCGTGACTTTATCTTTAGTGCTTGTTTTTTGCTGACAGATTGTTAGTGTTCAGCTTTCTTACTTTTAAAGGCCATTCCGACACTAATGAATTGAAAATTAATACGGAAACATTTGTAGCTGAAAGTTTTTGAGAACATACGTTTTTCCAGTATGCACATGCGTAGTATAAAGAAGTAGGTTTGGAAAAAAAGTACAAAAGCAGAAAAAAATAGGCAGAAGTGTTTGGTACTCCAATTGGGTTTTGAATAAAGTACAGCAACAAAAGTATTTACTTGTCTTACAACAATACTTACTCATTCAATGTAGTTAAGACTTTGTGTAACTGCAAATAAGAACATCAATTTGGTGTCAGTATTGTTAAGACTTCATGTAAGTGAAAACATGGGCATAGATTCGAAACCTCTGAAAAATGTCATGTCCAGAGTAGGACGCATTTTACAGATGCAACCACTTAAATGTTGTGGCATGAAAAAGCTTACTTTTAGCTATTTTGGGACTTATATATGTTAATATATTTTGGGTTTTAGCCTGTAAAAAGCCTGGTAGAAGCAGGTAAGTTATCTGCTTTTCATCTGCTTCATCCTATTCTGTTCATCAAACTCAGATGTATTTAATCTGTTTTAGATGTGAATTAAATGTGAATTTAACAGAGGTTGTCTTATTTACTTCTTTGCTTGTGCATCTTCAAGACTGATATTATTGGTTCAGTTCTAAAATTATCCTTTACTCCCTGCTAAGAAACATGCTGCTTTAGTTTCTTGTACAGGTGGTTGTATTTCAGTATAGTCATAAAGTCAAGACAACGGAAAAGTTGGAAATCTAGAGATCCTTGGCAGTTTTCTAGTCTCATGTACATTAATAATCCAGGAGAGATTATTTACTTTTTTGATTTTCCCCTATAAGTGTGTAATTTCTGGCTGAAACTCAATATGTTGAAATACAATATTGTATAGAAATTTTAATGCAGATTTACCAATAGTATCTTGGCCCCTTGCAGAAAGTTAAGTGCAGCAAAACTCAGTGTTAGGGTTCCTTTGGTGCTGGAGCTAGTCTGTAGGCATTATTTGTGAATACTTTGGTATTAAGTTGAAGTCAGTCAAAACAATATTCAAAGTTGGAAATATTTAGCCAGATTGTATGGCGGAGCTGTTTTAAGGGGATTTCCTAGATGCTTTGTGAGGTAACACCTTTATTTCTCTATTATGTTCATAACCAACCAAGCAAGATGCATATATACCTAAGATCTGCTGTGAATCTTGTCAGTGTGGCAAAGGAAATGATAATATCTTTGATTCTAAGAAATTACAGTTAGGAGCACAAACCTTTTATAGTTGCAAAGTGGAAAAAGGATATTTCAAACTATGAACACACTGAGAACAGTCACTCAGATTTAATTGAAAACTGTCACTCAGAGAGGAAGATGTGGGTGGTATTTGGGAAACAGTGAATGTCAGCGAGGGCAGAGGTGCAGCATGGTATTGCCTGTGCTAGCAGCAGGATAGGCATCTGTAAGTGATTGCTGCTGTCAACAAAGGCTGAGTGAGGAGGGTGAGTGTGGTGGACAGATTCAGTTATAATATCAAACAGCAATATATGCATACAGGTAATGGGGCAGTAAAAGAGGGATCTTTGGTGATGAGGGAGAGATGTTCTGTTTAGGGAGTCAGCTCAGGGTTTCTAAGTTCATCTGTGCAAAAAGTAGTCAAACTGTCTGGAATTTGCGAAGACAGGGCACGTGCCAAGCATTACATAGTCTACTTCTGTTGTTGATGGCAAGAGATTATTTATTTTTTAATTACAGTATTAGAATTTAATACCCTAGGTACAAATTCCTTATGGGGCTCAGTAATCAGTTATGCTGTTGAGGTTGAACAAGCCATTAGAATAGCATATACTGTGCAATTTGCAAGTCCAACTTTTGTCTGTGCCATATCACTGCAGAGTAGAAGTTCATGCTTTGAAATGTCTGAGGTGTGTGATTGGCAGTAGAGTTTATGATGGGAATCCACTGGCTGGGTTATTTGTCCCAGTCTTTTGATACTTACACTGAATTATAATTAGAGTAACTGTGTGACATCAAGCAGCTTCTTCACTGCAGGACTACTATCCCTTGCAACATACAGCTCCTTCCTACTTATTTCCAGTCCATTTTGCTGTTCCTGCTAAACTGTTACAATTCTAGTAAACATTAGCACTTTGCAAATTTTCTTCTTCATTATGCTGTTCTTTCTTTTCTGCTTTATATGTGAAACACAGGTAGCAGCTGTATGATGTGGCTGCCACAGCCTCAGCTGTATAGCTGAAGTTTAAGCAGTGTAGTCCAAGTTTAAGGCTAATCATGCCTGTCTGTGTCCTTTGTCACTTTCCTCATCTTAATTTTTCACTTCCAGTTAATTCCCACTAGCTGTGCAGAGTCATCAGGTATTTTAATTTTTATTACAGATGTGTAATTTCAGACCTCAGCTCTTGACCCTGCAGTACTGAGGCACTCAGATCATTCTGCATTTGCTCCTTTCAAATCCCTGAAGCACTCTTGCCTGAAATGCTGTCACTGTCACCGCAGCGTGTCTCCCTGGCTCTGCTCACCATTGCACAGGCCGAGGGAAACATGGCAGAGCAGGCAGCTTTTCTTCAGCCTCGGCCTGCCATGCCACGTGCCAGCTGTGCTCCTGTCAGCAACCTTGCAGCGCCAGGCTGTCATGTTTTCAGGGGCGACAGCTTTGAATGGGAGGGTTTGGGGTGAAAGAGGAAGGAGGAGAATTTCTGAGAAGCAGGTGCTAACCTGGGTGTCTCGGAGCCCCCCTTAGGCACATTCTCAAAATCCACGGTGCTGGGGTCCTGGCTTGTACACTGCACAGAGGGAGAGGCTCAGGCAGCAGCAGGAGGCTCAGCCGACTGGTGCGAGAGGCGGTTGTTTCCAGCCGGCAGCACCGGGTGCTCCTGGGTGATGGGGTGGCACTTGCAAGCCAGACTGATGAGTCTTTGTGTAAATAGTAGTGGTTAGCGGTGCTGCAAAGGGAATGATTTATGAAGAGAGAGTGTCTGCAGTTTTTATATAAAATGTTACAACAGCTGCACAGATGCAGATCTTAAGGTTCTGTGTTCCAATTTTAAATGTTACAGTCCCTCTAATTTTGGATTATTTTGACTGGACACAGCTGTTAAGCCTTTTTCTCCTCTTCTCCCACTCCTCTCCCCAAAGAACAAAAGTCCACGGTTATCTGTCTTAATGTGAGCCTTGCTGGCTATCATATATTTAATGAATGCTGTTAACTACTTAATGATTAAGTTGGAAAAAAGAAAGGAGAGTAACTTGAAACAGGACAGTGACTAAAAAGAAAGGCATTACCTCAGCTTGTAGCAAAAGATTTTTCAAAATAATGTGCCTAAAAATACACATTTTTTTTTAAATTCTTTAACTTCATTTTATTTGGGAACCACATCTATGTATGTCACGTCTGAACAGCTTACAAAAAGCTTTTTCACATGTTTCTTCAGAAGGTATTATACTCATGTTGCCTAAACTGGCTGGCCTATTATAGCTACTTGCCTTCCCTGCACACTGAGTTAATCAATGCCTTTGTAAGATCACCTCACTTGCTTAACAACTGACCAGTTAAATTACTAAGAGCACATATTAAATGTTTTTGCAGTTTTGTTAGTGTTAACTAAAATATCTCACTATTACTCATTCCATTTCTTCAGATTAACAACAGAAAAACAAACCATATCACAAAATATAAATTAAGGCATTAAACAAGCCATACAAAACAGCAGATGACAAATTTGCCAGTTCATAATGAGTTAAGTAAATTAATAAAGTCATGTTATTTTTGGGATCTGTTTTTTTCTTTTAATGTCTTATGGTAATTTTCCAGTAGTCGAGTTCTAATGAAAACATTTACTCATGTAAATGAGGGTTTCAGTTTGCTTGTGTTGACAACATTATTTATTTTTATAAAGAAAAATCCTTCCTTTCTTTACCATCTACTTTCAGAAATCTTTTGGAATGTACTGAGGAAATGTCATCCTTCCTTTGACATTCATGTTTTGTTTGGGTTTTGTCTTTTATTTTAGTTTCTATGAAGTAGTGTAAACTCTAGCTTAATTTGATCTGGCATCCCTGCAGTTGAACATTTGTAAGTATCTTGTATTGTGGCCCGTCTGGGTTGTCATGGAAACCAGAGACCTCCATCCTCCTCATTGTTGTTGGAAATGGAATGCAAACAGGGCATCAAAGTGACGTTTTTCTAGTACAAGTGAGAGCCCTATGAAGAGCCAAAAAGAAAGGATTCTTACTGGTTTTGTGCTCCTGTGGCCTGCAGTATCAGTTGTTATAGTATACCCTGTTTCTCTTGAATATCTAGCTTAGGTAATAGAAAAAATGTGAGCACCATGAAAAAGCCAAGCTTGTGTGGTTAATCTTGTTCACAGCTTTTTCCTCTCCATCTTTTCTTGATGTATTTGTTTTGGATCAGGCTGCTAACTAATAAGGAGGTCGGAGCACGTTACTGCGAATCATTTGCACTGCAAGGGGCTGAACCAATTATGTAGGAAGTATATGCGGCTTAACATTTCTCTGCACTGATCCTCTATCCTCTTGCAAGGAAAACCAGCCAAATAATTTTGGCAAATCTGCTGAAAGTTTCCACTTCCGAAGTAGTAGACATGCCGAGTGACCGTCCTTCAAATCTGTACGCATTTAACAGATATAATTGCAAAATCAGACACCGCTTCCCTTCCCCCACGCACGCTCCAGCTGTGTACTCAGCAGTTCTGCCGGCATGCTAGTGAGTGGTCCTGTCTCCTCCCCAGGACAAAGAACCTTTGAAATCACCGCTGAATACTAACCAATGCTGCCAATTGTACATGAGCGTGGATTTCCAAAATAGGTTGAGAAATAATTTTCTAAATAGCGACTTGCTCATCAACTGAGAGACAGGCTCCGTCAGCACAAAGGGGGCACAGGAACAGTTTGGTTTTGTGTGTGGGAGAAAAATCTTAGTACAGTCTGTTCATGCTGAGCATGCTGTTGCTGGCCTAAAAGCAGCTGCCTGTATAGTCTCTGCTGCTGGTGCAGTTTCTTGAGCAATGTGGGTCACTGGGCAGGCTTCTGATCTTCTCTAAATTGATTAAGGAAATCAGTTTCTGCCCTGTGCAAGAGATGGGTCCTCCAGTTCAGAGAGCTACATGGTATGTGAATCTGTGCTGCAAGTGTTAAAGGCTTGGAGCAAAAACTCCTCTTTCGTCATTGCTCTGGTAAATTGGAAGAGGAAGATGAGAAATGTGGAGCCAGAATGCTACAATCCTGCATTGTTTGTCTAGCTCATAATAAATACATTTGCAATGCAGAGCAGGAAAAGGCCACTGAAGTGTTATCACTATTTACATAGTACTAGCATGTGTTAAATATTTCAGAAGATTTTTGCAGACTAGGTTTTTGGCCTGCAGAGCATACAAGTGAATCACGCAACCTACCAGCAGGAAAATAAAAGAAGAAAAACAGTTAAGAATGTGGGTATGTGGGGTTAAATCAAGCAAGGTTTACTGGTCAGTTCCTGCATATGTGCATATGAAATGTGGACCTTCTTCAATGAAAGTTATTTCTAATACACTGAAAAAAGGTCTCAAAGTATTCCCTGCACTACTACTTGTGTGACCTCAGACATCCCTCTGGGCATAAGCCTGATGTGTCAGTGAGAAGAGGCTTTAAAGGCAGCCTGTGTAACTGAAGTATGCACCTTTTTCCAAGTCAGTCTCATAAAATGTGATGCTGTCTTCTGCAAGCCTTCCCTGCCAGTGAGAAGGGACTAATATTTGCTTATCTGACTTCACTGCTTTCCGGTTAGAGTCTCTGAGTGATCAGAATCACAGAATATGCTGAGTTGGAAGGGACCCATAAGGCTCATTGAGTCCAATCCTTAGTCCTGCACAAGACCATCCCCAAGGGTCACACTGTGTGCCAGAGAGTATCATACAAATACTTCTTGAAGTCTGTCAGACTCTTTGCTTGTGCAAATCTGTTTCATCTTACTGTTTTCTGTGTTTCTTGATTTTTTTTTTTTTTTTTTTTT